>JAFBJV010031608.1:93599-104274 GCA_016801935.1 Platichthys stellatus | reverse complement strand
CACACACACACACACACACACACACACACACACACACACACACACACACACTCACACACACTACATGAAATATAACTACTACTTTACTAAGCCCCAACCATAACCTTAAAACTGGTCTTCATTGTAATTTAATGATTTATATTATAGATATTGGCGTTTTCTATTATAAGGGAGGCAAGTCCCAAACAAATTGAAATCCTACCACCACGGCAAAAGAGGTGAAATTGATTTAAGGTCAGTGTAGTGTCCATGACAAAGAGTTTTGTGAATAAATGTTTACTACAGCTTCAGCACAGAACATCTGTTTAGCAGAACTGAAATTAGTTGGAAGTGGAAATGTGTTTATTTATCAAGGAAACAATTTAGAAGCATATCAACAAAACACCCGGCTGTGGTTCCAGAGGTGGAGCCAACCCCATCCACTGACCACATTCTCCACATTACACATGTCGAAGACACATTACACATGTCAACTTTAGTACAGTCTCCATATATTTGGTTAAGTCCATCGAAAACCATTCTCAGTCCTCACATTCATCGTAATGGTTGATGGAAGCTATAGGAAGCATGAGTGAGCACAGCTCTGTCCAGTGAGTAAATCTGCAAAGATGAGAGGAGAAACCTGGGGAGCTCAGTGGGAAGGTGAGGAGTGTTGTGATGGCAAGTGAGGTAATTGACAAGCCATGGTGGAAGCGCCGTTGGATATGTAAGGCTAAAGCTACCGAAAAATTTCAAGGAAGAGCGGAATTCCTCAGAAACTGTCTCAATGTCTGAATTGCTATTTGAAACTGAACGAAATCCTTTATGTTTAAATGGGGATCGTGCATATAGCAACTGTGAGATTTAACGTCCAAGTTAGGTTAACAAAAAAATAAATTCATACATTCACTTACAATTTCAGTTTTTTGTGACAAGTGCCTCACAATATCAGGCCAAGAGAGTAAATATTCATTTCTCCCCTTATTTAAGTCAATTCACTGACTCTCCCTCTGTACAAATGGACAATCACAGAGTGGTCCATTTTCCTGGTGAGGTAACCACTTCCATTAGTGTTCATCAGCCTCACCTACCGAGGGACCACTTTACTGACATCTGCTTGATTCTGGCATCCACACGCTATAAGGTAAAACATGTTCCTGTAAAGAGCAAAGCAGAGAGAGACCCTCTTGGCTCTGTGGCTTCATGGAAGAGTGCCATGACTCCATGAGTATTAATTGATGGCTTTTGGGCCACATCAGGGTATTAGTGGTTAAAATGTTTTTTTCCTCCAGTCCTGCGGTGCCATGGACTAGCATTTGGTTGCACCGATGATCTGTTTCCTAATGATTGTATTCTCTTGTAACACAAGGCCACATATCAGTCAGTCATTGTCATTTAGATTCTGTTTTATGCTGAATATGGTAACATTTGGAAGAGAACACGAATGCAAATCTTAAAACGTGTATCCAAACTGTTTGTTGAAGGTTGTGCCTGCACTAGTGATGGGAAGTTCGGATCTTTTTACCGTATCGGTTCTTTGAATCTCGTTCAGTAAAATGAACGAATCTCTTTCTGAATCATTCGTTCGTTTCAACGGTGGGGGGGGGGGGGGGGGGGGCAAACGATCCAAAGACTCGTACCCGGCAGATGACCGAATCGTTCAACTCCCGACTGTGTTTTCCGCTCAATGATTCGGTCATCTGCCCACAGAGTCTTCGGGCGACGTGTCAGCCACACAGAGCGAGCTCATCTCGCCGGTGACCGCGGTGCGGGCGGCAGAAGGGGAAATCGCTCCCCGGAAAAGCAAGCCGAGCTCCGGGGCAGTGGGGCTCCAGAGCCCCCCGGTCACCTACATGCACATCTGCGAGACGGAGGTGTTCAGCATGGGGGTGTTCCTGCTGGGGACCGGAGCCTCCATACCGCTGCACGTCCACCCGGACATGAACGGAGATCTACGGAGCTCCTGATCCCCATGCTGCCAGCACATCCAGCTGGCCCGCCGCATCCGCGGACACAGAGCTTAAACTGCTGCTGATACACTGACTATAACAACGCCGCATTCCTACACTTTTTTAAAAAGTCCATGCCTTCCCGTGATAATTAAATGCCAGTGTGACTATAAATGACAATTTAAAACCAAACAAACTGTCATGTTTTACTGTATATAATAGAGGTTTTCTTTAAAAAAATATGATCTGCCACACAAAAGCTGTCAGTCATGGCTGCTTTTTAACAGCGGTCCCGCGATAGGGAATGAGGTATCTGTTTCCTCTTCTGAGCCTATGGAGGTCACGTGGAAAATGATCCAAAGACTCGTACCCGGCAGATGAACGAATCGTTCACCTCACGGCCGTGTCTTCAGATCAGTGACTCGTTCTTCTGCCAACAGAGTCTTCGAATCAGTGATTCATTCATCTGCCGGATACGAGTCTTTGGATCATTTTCCACGTGACCTGCAGCAACCTATGCAACAGTCCCGATGCGCGGCCACGAGAAAATGAACGAATCACTCTTTGAGAGGACTAGTTACTCACGAGTCCTTGTAACGATTCGTTCAAAACGAACGAATCGTTCACGAACGACACAACACTAGCCTGCACAGTTTTCCTGTGTAATATGGGATTATTACCCACATTCATCTGTACTAATTTTCAGTTTTATCGTCAAATGGAATTTGGTTAAAATAGTTTCCATGTTGTATAAACTCTTGACTAGTTTACAAGTCCTTAGACAATCTGAATTTTAGCAAAGTCGCTGTTTTTCCAGGATTATGCAATTACTTTTGAATTTAAAATGTTTGGGTTTGTACCATCCATGGTTGAATGCACTGATTGTAAACTGCTCTGGATAAAAGCGTCAGCTAAATGACATGGAGTGATGAAAACCAGTTTTTTACAATGTAAAAAGACCCAATCTGAGCTCTGCCAAAAATACTTAGGCTGACATACATACATATTAAAAAACATTTCCATAAATGCTTATGTTCCCATTTTGAGATTAAAAGTGACCAAGATGGCGGCGCGTGCACAACGCGAGGCTCAGTGTCTCCCCAGATTTAGCAAAATAGTTATTATCTGCCTACTCGTTTCAAGTCTGTTCACTCAGAACAGTCTTGCGAATACTGTCTACAGCCGACAGGAACTTTTAGACATCAGATCTTGTTCTTCTACCCACTTTTTCGATGGTCCAAAGCTCATTCCCGAGATCGTCATAGCTACCGAGGCTACCAACCCAGCTGCGCCGACCGGAAGTGCTCACAGGCGGCATCGAGATCATAAACAAAGACGGGGGAAGAGAGGTGGGCTAAGGGCTAAGCTAAAGCTAACGCCTCACCGGCTATCTCTACCAAGCCTTTTCCTCGCCAATGTTCGGTCTCTGGCGAACAAAATGGATGAGCTGCGGCTGCGTATCCCCACACACAAATGGATTATGGACTGCAACATCATGATTTTCACAGAAACATGGCTCAACAGCAGTGTTCCCGATAGCGCCGTCGAGCTAACGGGGCGCTACCTCCTCAGCGCGGACAGAACAGCTGATGACTCCGGTAAGACCAGAGGTGCAGCGAGCCTCAACGTCTTCCGCCCTGTTGCACTCACCCCCACCATTATGAAGTGCTTCGAGAGGATGGTCCTGGCTCACCTCAAAACCTGTTTACCACCCACACTGGACCCCTTCCAATTCGCCTACCGCCAGTACAGGAGTACGGAGGATGCCATCTCCACGGCACTTCACTCCGCACTTTCTCACCTGGACAATAACAACTCCTATGTAAGAATGCTGTTCATAGACTTCAGATCAGCTTTCAACACAATCATCCCCTCCAAACTGATCACGAAACTCAGCGAATTAGGCATCAACCCTTCCCTCTGCAACTAGATACTGGGATTCCTATCCAACAGACCCCAGTCTGTTAGGTAAGAGAACCACACCTCCTCAACCCTGATCCTGAACACCGGTGTGCCTCAAGGCTGTGTGCTAAGTCCTCTCCTCTACTCACTATTCACGTATGACTGCATTCCTGTACATGTAACTAATACTTTTGTTAAGTTTGCAGATGATACTACGGTGATTGGCCTCATCAGCAACAACGATGAGTCGGCCTGCAGAGAAGAGGTCCAGCACCTGGCGGCGTGGTGTGTCGACAACAACCTGGCTCTCAACACCAAGAAGACCAAAGAGCTCATCGTGGACTTCAGGAAGAAAGGCGGCACACTACCCCCATCCATATCAATTGGACTGAGGTCGAGCGTGTCACCAGCTTCAAGTTCCTGGGTGTCCACATCTCTGAGGGCCTCTCTTGGACCCTCAACACCTCAACCCTGGTCAAGAAAGCTCACCAGCGTCTCTTCTTCCTGAGGAGACTGAGGACGGCTCATCTGTCTCCTCAGATTCTGGTGAATTTCTACCGCTGCATCATCGAGAGCATCCTCACCAACTGCATCTCACCGTGGTATGGCAGCTGCTCTGTTGCGGACCGGAAGTCACTGCAGAGGGTGGTGAAAACTGGCCAACGCATCACCAGTTCCTCACTCCCCACCATTGCAGCTGTCCAGGGCAAGAGATGTCTGCGGAGAGCGCGCAGCATTGTCAAGGACAGCTCTCACCCCAGCCACAGACTGTTTGCCCTCCTCCCTTCTGGGAGGCGCTACAGGGTCCCCCGTTCCCGGACTAGCAGGTTCAGGAACAGCTTCATCCCTGCAGCTGTCACCCTGCTGAACTCTGCACCGCAGTGATAGCAGCAGCCCCCCCCGGCCACACACCCTCCTCCAACCACTGAACATTTGAACACTTGCACTACACTGTTACTTTTTTTTTACTACTGTATTATCCTGCCTATAGTATATTCATATTTATATATTTATCTTGCTTAAAGTTATTATATTGTGATGGAAATTCATCTTGAGATTTGAAATAATGAAATTCTCAGACTGGAGTTGCTTTTGAGTCTTTATATGCTGTGTCCTTCCGTCCGCGGTACCAGTTGGAAGAAAAACATCACCAAATAAGGGTTCCATCCTGTCAGGTAGACAGTATCACAGCAGTGAGACACTTAGTAAGGGGATTTCCAATACCTTAGACACTGGTCAGTGATATTTTCCATTACACTCCACCATTTGATCATCAATAAAAATATGATCACTAACGAAAAATAATCAAGAAACATCAAATCATAGAAGAAAATCGTAGAGTCTGCAATCCTACATACAGAGTCACTGGCGATGAGGCCACAATAGGTAGCCGCTGCTGTTTTTGTGGAAAGAAAAAAGTAATTTTCCTGTAATTGAGCAAGCATTTCAAATGAAAATGGAAGAAAATCAGGTTAAACTAAAATCATCATCACATTAAGCATTACAAAAATGTAACATTCTGTATTGATTGGCAAAAGAAACTGATATTAAAATGTAATAAAACGTTAAATGTCAACATAAAGTATATCTAAGGTTGAAAATATCATAGGCCTTAAACATGGGGTGACATCTTCTGCCCTTAACCCTCATAAAGCGTAAGGAAGAAAACTACTCAAAAAACCCTTTTCACAGGGTAAAAAATAAGTAGAAACCTTAGAGAGAGCCACATGTGAGGGATTCCTCACCCAGGACGGACAGAAGTGGTATGTATATATTATTAAGTATGTACAAACTCCATAAAGTAACACATCAACCTTAAAAATTCAGAGATTTAAATTAAGGCATCATAAAATATGAAGTTGAAAGGATAATTGCAATAGCTGTTTTTGTCTAGTGAAATCACTAAGAAACACATACTCAAGCTGGAGGGAGAGTATCAGTGTGTGTGCTTTCAGTTGAAGGCGTCAGCTGGTCCGATGGAGATGGTACTCGTTTGCAATGGCTGGCGTGGATCCAGGTGGCTCTTTCAGCAACTTTCACGGCTGTGTAGGTTGTGAGCAGTATCTGGTAAGGCCCTTGCCACCTGCGTGAGCGCCAATTCTTTCTCCGGAAGTCCTTGACCACCACGAAGTCGCCTGGCTGGAGGTTATGAAGCGGTTCAGTAGCTGGATGAGGAAGGGAGGAGGTCACCTGTCTCATGATGTCTGAAAGAGACGAACATGTTATCATCACACAAGTCTGTGGATGGAAGCGGAGAAGACGGAGGAGCCACACCAATGTGGGGAGGAGTTGCAAAAAGAATCTCATAAGGTGAAAGATTAGACCTTGTTCGTTTTCTCATCCTCATGTACATCAACACCAGAGGCAGGACTTTTGCCATGCAAGATCTGTGTCTTCACAGCACTTTGCAAGTTTAGTTTTGAGTGTGCCGTTCTCTCGTTCCACAGCTCCACCACTGGCTGGATGATATGCACAGTGTGTTCGCACATCCATACCTAGATGAGAACCGAGTTGTTTGACAGCTTCGTTTACGAAGTGTCTGCCGTTGTCACTGGAAATCCTGCTAGGAATTCCCCATCGTGGAATAATGTCTCTTAACAATGCTTTGGTGACCACACTTGCAGTTTGTTTTGAGGCAGGGAAAGCTTCAACCCATTTTGACCACATGTCGACCATCACTAAGCAGTGAGATTTACCTTCTGATGGTGACAGCTCTATGAAGTCCATCATCAGATATTCAAAAGGTCGAGTAGGTGGTTGGTGAGCTGCCTGGCTGGTTACAGCAACTGGCCTGCCAACGTTGTGTGTGGCGCAGATTACGCATGCCTGACAGTACTTTTGAGCATAGGTGGAGGTGATCTTTTCCATGAGTTACCTTAGCATAATGGGGAAGGAAATGTTTTGGCAAACAGGGTTTGTTGTCAGGACCATACCACACACCAGCTCGGAACATAGCACCGGACTTCTTCCATAGGGAGATCTCAGGAGGAGTAGCAGTGGACTGTACTGCAGAAAGAGAGGAGGACATGTCAGATGTGAGTGCAGCCAATTGTTTGTTTGAAAGAGGAGGTGGTAAGCGAGCTGGAGCTTTAGCCGCTGTGTCTGCTTTGGCGTTTCCCCTAGACACCACATCCGTAGCACGTGTGTGTGCAGCACATTTGCATACAGCCACCGTTTTTGGGAGCAAAATGGCAGATAGAAGATCTGTGATGAGACCATGGTGTGCTATCTTTTTACCAGAGGATGTGAGGAAGTTTCTGTGTTGCCAAAGGGCACCAAAATCATGAGTTACACCGAACGCATATCTGGAGTCAGTGTAGACTGTGAGTGTTTTACCAGTAGCCAGTGCACGCAAACAACGTGGAAGGCCAGCTGCCACCGGATCAAGTTTGGCAGAGAAGTAGGCGACAGGGCGAAACTTGTCACCATGAGACTGAAGGAGGACGGAAGTCATGCAACGGTCTCTCTCATCCACAGCCTGAACAAAAGGTTTGTCAGGGTTAGGGAGAGCAAGAGTGGGAGATTGCTGCAGCGTCTTCTTCAGTGTGACAAATGCCTCGTCTGCCTCTGGAGTCCAAACGACACGTTCCTGAGGAGTGAGTGATTTGCCGTGGTACAGAGCACCTAAGGGGGCTTCAAGAAGAGCAAAGTCAGGAATGAACGTTCTACAGACAGAGCATGTGCCGATGAATGACATGAGTTGTTTCTTCGTCAAGGGTTTTGGCATGTTAACAATAGCTTCTACTCTCTTATCAGACAGGGATTTGCCATCTTTGGTGACGACATGACCCAGAAACGTGACAGTTTGTTGTACAAACTGTAGTTTGCTGAGGCTGACTTTATGGCCCTCACGAGCCAGATGCCTCAGAAAAACGATCGTATTTGTTTCACATTGCTCCTGTGTGGGACTGGCAATTAGTAGATCATCAACATACTGCAAGAGAGCTGAACCCGGAGTGATGGTGAGTGTTTCAAGACTGTTCCTGAGAGCCTGATTGTACAATGACGGAGACTCACAGTAGCCCTGACATAAGCGTGTGAACGTGTAGGCCTTGTTTTCAAAATTAAAAGCAAACCAGTAATGGCTGTCCTTGTGGACAGGAACACTAAAAAAAGCGTTGGATAAATCTACAACCGAAAACCACACTGCATTAGGCGGAATTTGGGAAAGCAGCGTGTATGGGTTGGGAACAATAGGCGATCGAAAAATTACAGCATCATTCACAGCCTTCAAATCCTGCACAAACCGCCACTCAGTAGGTTGACCTTTGTCTCTGATCTTTTTAACTGGGAACAGTGGAGTGCGGACCAGTGAATCAGGGCAGGGGACAATTACTCCAGCCTGCAAAAAGGATTCAAAAACAGGACATATCCCCTCCACTGCTTCTTGTCTGAGTGGATATTGTTGTTTACATGGCCTGTAATCAGATTTTGGAGTGATTTTGACTGGATCACAGTTTCTGATGAGGCCCACATCATATTTGTCCTTTGTCCACAGTGTTTCAGGCAGATCTGAAAGTAAAGGAGAAATGTCAGAGGGGCTAGACAACATTGCATAAGAATGAAGGTGATTTTCAGTCACAACAAATGAGCGTGTGGCTGGACAACAGAAGGTTGGAGACATTTTTAGATCAAATGCACTCAGACTGGGGGAATACATTACGTCAGGCCTGGTTGTGGGTTGCCAATCAACGGCAGCCTGGCATGATCTGACAAATGGGCCTAAGTCTTGCCACTTGTCATCATGAGACTTGGAGAGCGGGATGTGAGGGCTGGAATTCGAGACGCGAAACAGTGCTAACTGTTGGTCAGTGAGTGAGACGAAAGCTGCACTTCTGGAACCAGACCAAAAAACATTGGACACTTTCAGAGAATCATCAGAAAAAGGCAAAAACAGAGATTCATAAACGTGATCTGCTGTGTCTGTCACATGTGAGGTGCAATGCAATGAATCAGTGTGCATGAAATCCGAAAAAGGAGTGACAAGAGAGTGCGACGTGGAGAGCAGATCAGTGGAGGCATTTATAGGAAGTTGCCACTGATATGCAAACATCTGTTCATGTGTGGTCTGTGACATTGTGAATGTGGGTGAAGAAGAATTGTGTGTAACCGTCACTCCTTCAGAGGAGGATACTAAGTTGAGGCCTAACACAATCATCAAATCTCTTCCTAATAGATTAATTGGGCAACAGGGAGACAACAGAAAACCATGTTCAAACTTTATGGGATGTTGTTGATGTTTGTCAAACTGAGTGGCGCATTTGAGAGGTTATGTGAAATTTTCTTTCACAGTAGCACCGCTGGCACCTTGAGAGAATATAAAGCGACCACTCATCTCAGGAGATGTGGGCAAATCTGAAGTCCTAACCACAGAGTAACCTGCACCAGAGTCAACCATGAAAGTAAGTTTGTGACCGTTAACACACAGTTCGAGTTGTGGCATTTTCTTAAAAGCATCACTATTGTACTTAACATAAGTACCACAAAGTTGTGTGTCATCTGGTGTGTGTGTGTGTGCGGTTAATTTGGCAAGCGTTTCTTCATTGCTGTAGCTTGTTTGTATGTGTTCGGTTAGTTTGGCAAGCGAATACTTCATTGCTTTAGCGTCTGTGTGTGTGTGTGATTCACTTTCCTTTCTTTGATCCTCGGCGGGTTGATTGGTCGTCTCCTCCCCGTCTGCCATCTCCTCCCTTTCTCTATTTCAGTCGGCAGTGAAAGTTCTTGTCTCTCCCTCCTCTCGCCGGTGGGGGCAGTTCTTCGCCCAGTGTCCTTTTTCTCTGCAGATCATACACTCATCTTTGGGAATTTGAAATTGTCGATAGGAGCCTCTCCCACGACCACGTCCGCGACCGCGCCCCTCTCCTCCTGGTTCATTGAAGTTGGCTCTGCTATCAGCGTTATCTTTGCCGCTTGGCCTTGACAAGGCTGAAACAGCCTGCATCATGGTTAGCTGTGCTTTCTGGAGCTGTTGATCCTTTTTTAGTTTTTCTCTGTCTTTGGTTTCTTTGTGTTGGCGTTCAGCATGTTCAGCATGACGTCTGATCTCTGTCAAGCGAGCATCCTCAAGCCCGATGCAGGTGTTGCCTACGTTTGCCCGTAGTGGGGGGAACAGACCATTCAGGAAGGCCTGTTTCAGATGTGTTTCATAAGCCCCTGGCTCATTGCCAAGGTCGTCCGGTATGGGGATGCCGCTGTGTTGATTAAACAGGACAGTCAGACGTGTGAGGAAATCTCCTACGGTTTCGCCTGGTTGTTGTTTGCACCCCGTTATTTTGGACATGTCAATTTTATTGGGGAAGGCGGTCTTCAGGGCGTTGAGGAGTGTGTTGAGAGCGTTGACATATGCTGCATTACCCGCATCCTCCCAGTCTGGCGAAGTCAGACGGAGGTCACCTCCACAGTGCTGACGTATTTTTGCAAAGTCAGTGGGGCCTAATTTCTTCATTAGAAGTCGTCTGATTTCAGACACTGTTGGCATGAATTCACGGCAAAATGTTTCAAACTGGAGGGCAAATGCTGTGCCAGAGTTCCGTTGGTCTGGGAGGTGATTTAGTGCTTTGGTCATGTCTGCGTCAGTCCAGGGGCGGGAGACGAGGGCTGGGCCGGTTGGTCCCATGACATTTATCATAGGAGCAGTTATCACTTCTCCCTGCTGTTGACGAGTTCTATTTGCAATGGGAGAGAAGGAATCGGAGCCCAGAGATGAGGAAGAGGTGACGTTATCATTCAGTCCTCCAGCTGCCCCGTCTCCATAGACTGGCAGAGCAGCGGGTGGAGGCTGGGATGGGCCTGAGAGTTGATCGGTGGAGTCTGGTATCTGCACATCATATGGAGGGGGGTTGTGG
>JAFBJV010031608.1:69602-89922 GCA_016801935.1 Platichthys stellatus | reverse complement strand
TCGCATCCGGTTCAAAACACTAGTACTTGCGTACCATGCTGTGAACGGATCCGGTCCAGTCTACATCCAGGACATGGTCAAACGTTACACCCCACCCCGTTCACTCCGCTCTGCATGTTTTGTTATACATCCAAAATGCACCAGCCATCGCTGCTGTGATGAAATGCAAACTAGTGCTGAGGAACACACACGACTGTGATAGACGTTGACATTTTGACTCGATGGATCTTTGATCAAAGCCTTGTCCGAAGCGTGTGACAAAGTAATTCTTCCTGGCAGGAGGCTTCAAAGAAGTCCTCAGCCAGAAGGAGGGGTCACAGGGGGATGATTCTACCAACAAACCTGATTTTCTCTTTTACCTTGGACTGGAAATAGCTTGCCTGAACCATAACATTGGTACAGGCAGTTGTCCTGCATCCCTCCTTGACCTTGAATCTAACCCCGCCAGCTCAGCATGCTATAGATTAAAATCACTCCAAGGCCAGAACACAGTTCACTGATATTTATACAAATTCTGAACGTCCTTTCCATCCTAAGTGATTTACCTGTTGAAAATGATATACAAATTATATACTACCACCCACACAGATACTGAATATTTTGAGTGTTATATATAAATATTTCAATATTTCAGGGCTGAACTTACAATGTGGTGCACACAGAGTTTTAAAAGGGTTTTAGGGATGGTAAAAAATGTAATGTTCAAACTGGTTGCTGATGGTCTGGAATTCGTGTTTTGGGTGTGAAGGACGGAGGTTTGGGCTGAACAGCTGTTTCCAGACTGCAGGGAAACGATCAGGCAGGGAGGTGGGTGGTTGGAGGAACTGGGAAGGGCGGTTGGAAGAACACAATTTAAAATTGTATAACCTGGTGTGTCACCAATTCAGCGTCTTGAAAGTGTTTTCGAGGCTCATACACAAAAAACCTTGCTGAGACATTTTTATTGGGTTTTGTATTTTTTTTCATTGTGACGCTAAAAGTTTTTATAATTGCTTGTAACTTTTATTATGTATTTATTTTGCCATTACTATGAATGTAAAAACGATTGTTAAGGGGGGAGCCTTTTTTTCCGACTGTAGTCGAGGGTTAAGGACATAGGATCAGCTGATGAACAGCCTACTTCAGTTAAATTGTTGTTTTCAATAAATTGCCTGCTCACAACTTTTGGGCTCTTGTTCCCATTTCTTCTTTTTGCATTTTGAAACTCTACTTCGAACCTTCCTAAGATTCAACAGTGCAAAATGCTAATTCATGCAATTTTTTAACTGGTCTTGAGATTTTGATCAGGAGTGTACGTGAGCGACAGATCCTTTCTGTGCATCGCCTTATTTTTTATACTGGGATTAGAAAGATAATTATTTTATTTGACTTTTAAGATCTTTTAATAGCCATAATTTTAAGTATTTTGAGTAGTACAATCCCTAAGACTTCGCCTTTACTGTTATATGGAATAATAAAGAACAGCTGTTGTAGTAAATTCTGTGTAGGACATGGTCAATATTCAAAAGCAACGTGTATCGGGATACGTATCGTATTGTGGCCTCTGTATCTTGATACTACTGTTTCATGAGGTTGTAGGCAATACCCAGCACTAGTGCACAGCCCTCTTCAGATCACCCCACAGATGTTCAATTTGATTCAGGTCTGGGGTTTGTTTGGGCCACTCCATAACATTAATCTTCTTCTGGTGGAGCCATGCTTTAGTTGATTTGTATCTATGCTTTGGGTCTTTGTCATGTCGATAGGTGATATTCCTCTTCATCTTCATCTGGGAAGAGGGACAGACTGGCTGCTTTAAGAGGAAATTTACCAGTTTCAGAGAGAGAGAGAGAGAGAGAGAGAGAGAGAGAGAGAGAGAGAGAGAGAGAGAGAGAGAGAGAGAGAGAGAGAGAGAGAGAGAGAATAAGAGAGACTGGCTGGTTGAAGAGAGTGAGACAGACTTGATCGGTAGGTGGCGCTATCACTAACACTGCATAGATCTGTTAAGGTCAGGGCTCTGATTATCTGACAGAATTTTGGGGTCGATTGCTCAAACTTAATTTTCAGACTGACCACTAGGGGGTGCTATCACTATCAATAAATACACACTAATTTATCGGCTCAGGTCAGGAATTTGATGAAGTCCGTCCAATTTGGGACAGATTTCTCAAACTTCATTTTCACACTGACCACTAGGTGGCGCTATCACTATCATGAATACACACTAATATATCTGTTCAGGTCTGGAACCTGATGAAGTGTGTGCAATTTGGGGCAGATTGCTCAAACTTCCTTTTCACACCAACCACTAGGTGGCACTATCACCATTAGTGTGTATGCAGTAATAGTCTTGACTTCATCAGGACTTGACTCTGATCATGTGGCCTGATTTGGGGTCGATTGCTCAAACTTAATTTTCAGACTGACCACTAGGTGGTGCTATCACTATCAATAAATACACACTAATTTATCGGCTCAGGTCAGGAATTTGATGAAGTCCGTCCAATTTGGGACAAATTTCTCAAACTTCATTTTCACACTGACCACTAGGTGGCGCTATCACTATCATGAATACACACTAATATATCTGTTCAGGTCTGGAACCTGATGAAGTGTGTGCAATTTGGGGCAGATTGCTCAAACTTTCTTTTCACACCGACCACTAGGTGGCACTATCACCATTAGTGTGTATGCAGTAATAGTCTTGACTTCATCAGGACTTGACTCTGATCATGTGGCCTGATTTGGGGTCGATTGCACAAACTTCATTTTTCACACCGACCACTAGGTGGCGGTATCACTATCAATGTATACACATTAATATATTTGTTCAAAAGTAATTTTTGGCTTCTGAACTCATAGAGTTTTGACATTTAAAGAAAGAGGAAAAAGCAGACAGCAAATTGTTACTATGTGAGTATCCTTCCCGAGAAACAGACAAACTTGAACGTATTGCCTTTATTATAAACAAGTGATGAGAGACCACAGGCGCAGTCTGACATTTTGATGGAGACGTCTTGCATGTAATAACATGCAAATTCAAATGATGCTGCTGAGGCAACAGCACAGATCACATATGTCTTTCTCTCGCCCTCTCTCTCTCTGTTCCTTCTCTCCACTGCTCTCCCTTAAGGGCAATGATGCATGATGCTATCTATTACACTGCTCTGGGTGTATTTGTATTCCTGGTCAGTAGCCAGCATTTTTAATAACATCACAATAGGTGTTGCATGTTTGAGGGGTTACATTAAAAAAGTAAGCAGATGTCCCCTTTGGTGACAGCGAATGGACAGGAGGGGGTCAACAGTACATGGATCATATACTATGTGCTTTATTCAGTACTTACCACATCTACTGCACATCTGTCCATCCTAAAAGAACAACCCCTTTTCATTTACTCCTCCTGCGTCTTTTTCCTTTTTTGGAGGGGGGGGGGGTGTCTTTATCCAATTTGCGAGTCTGAGGACAGATAATGTTGTGTATAGTGTTGAGCTCCTTAGGACAAATTTGTGATATTGTGCTACATAGAACAAACCTTTACTTTGCATTGGTTTTACAGCTACAACTTCAACCTGAAGATACTGTAGTGGAGCGAAAGTGTTAGTGGAGAGAGCTAAAAGGTGATCGAACATCATATTTACATTGATCAAGTTGACTGTTTGCTGTCCTGGCTCCTAAATGGTGGAATGAGCTCCCCAATAACATCAGGAGAGCAGACATCTTCTACCTCAAACTAAAAACACATTTCTTATGACTTAACAAAAAAAAGTGTCATTTAATGGCACTTACTTAAAGCACTTTGTAGTTTGGCTTTCTTGAATGTTAAATGGTTTTGTATTTATATAATGCTTTTCTAGTCTTGATGACCACTCAAAGCGCTTTACAGTACAGTTTTGCATTCACACACACATTCATACAGTGCATCTATTCGCAACACTTTGTTATACTATGGGGGGCCATTCGGTGTTCACCATCTTGCCCAAGGACACTTCGGCATGCAGATGGGTAAGACTGGGGATTGAACTGCCGACCTTCAGGTTGGAGGATGACAAATCTAACCCTCAGCCACAGCCGCCCCTGAAGACTATTGTACTTTCTTGATTCTTGTTGTTCCGGGTTTAAACCCTCATGGTTGAATGAACCTATTGTAATTTGCTTTGAATAAAAGTGTCAGCTAAATGAAATGTAATGTAAAAGTCAACATTAATATCCTGGAAATGCAAAAATCGAAGCAAGCGCTTCATAAGATGATACATTTTTGTTAGAGCTTGCCAAAGAAGGCCAAACCAGAGCCGGGAAAATTTTGTCAGTATTCACAAGAATATGTTTTAATGGGATTTACGTCCACAAGAGGGCCGGCTCCGAGAAACAGAAAGTCCCATTGACTCCCATGTTAAAAAGGCAGACTTTAGAGCAGAATTAAACCTGTCAACAGCATGGATCAAAACTTGGTTTTAGTCTCAATCGCAAGGTTCTTCCTTCATGACAACTCTGAGGGGGTCGGATTTTTTTCTAACTCCCTCGTTTAAGTGATATATAGGTTTGAAATTCACGTGACGTCGCGCTGACTGCGACGTCAGTGACTCGTAGCCTCCTGCCTGCTCGGCCCTACCGGAGCTAACAGGCTAACCCCCCGGTCAGTTAACACCACCCGAGACAGTGGAAAGGCTTCCACTCACATATCGGATGAATAACACGGTTTGATGTTCTGCTTCTTGCTCGCCCAACAGAGAAAAGCATTATAGTTTGATGATTATCTTTTAAACTGACGACTGTCAGTGTCATGTTATGTAAAGTTGTTTCACTGGCCAAACCATTTGAATTGACTACGTTACACAGATTTTTATTCTGCAGAAACAGATTTACTGTGATCAACTGAAAACTGAATATTTAAAGTCATATCTGCTTTGTAAGAGCAGCTGTTTTAAGTAGCATTACGTCTCCTAAGACTCTTATACACAGTAAACAAATCGTATCGCATTTGTTGGTCCTGTAAGAACTTAATAACACGGTTGGAACGCGGCATTCCCGTGTCCCATCTTCTTCGCGACCATCGGGGCCAGCTGATAGATTAAACTTTTTCCAAATCCCGTAGGAACGACTGCAAAAACATCTTTTTGATCTTCAAATGCCTTGATCGCGTTTCTCTGTTCATCTTTCAAAATTAATGCGCTGTCTCCTAAAACAGACTCAATGGCAGCATCTACACAGCTCAGCTCTCCAGCGGCAGGCATGTTTGTGGAAAATAACGTCAACCCAAGTGCACTTTGATGACGTGGTTGATTACGTTACCGTTGATCATCTGTCCGTCATCGTATAAAGCCCGCCCTGACAATCTGATTGGTCCAGATGATTTCGAACCGGGCATAATTTCTCCCCAACGGAGCGACTCCAGACCGAGCTTCCCGACCTCAAATGTTGTGGGCGGGGCTAAGTTCGTCTGGCATCCAGGCTAGGGCTGATTGCTAAAACTTCATTTTCACACTGACCACCAGGTGGCTCTATCACTATCACTTCATACACATTAATACAGGAATCTGATGAGGAGCCAAATCATTGATAGTTGTATGATTAAAGAGTTCAATAGTCTGCTTCTGAAAAAGAAAGTTTAATACCTGCCCTCACCAGTACTTGAACCCATCACCTTTGGGTCTCTCCCACTCTACCCACTGAGTTATCTACAATGTTGACTGTCTTCTGTGAATTAGTTTATAAATCGATCTCACTGTACCCCTTTCTCCCTCTGGACCCCCTCCTCAGCGTGTGTGACTGCACTAACGGCGCAGCTGTGACACAGAGACAGTGACAGATTGGACCTGAGGAGAAGGTCCCGAACAAAATGCTCTAATTCAAAATCTATAACTCCTATCCGAGAAATGAAAACAATGTGAGAATCACAAGGTTTGGACGAACAAGTACATATCTATATTAATGTTTAGAGTAAAAAAAGGCAGTAATAGCAGTTTAGAAACGTACTTCTTCCTGTAACAGAAGTCAGTTTTTATCCTTTTGTTGTCATATTTTCTACAGTTACGTCAGCAGCTAACAAAAGCACAGAAGATTTTGAAGGACCCTTTAAACCTGCCAAGGTCCTTCAGCAGGGCAGCGTGCTGGATCTTCTCAAAGGTTATAGTCACTGACACATCATCAACACGCTTTGTGTTTTTGCATGGTCACAAAACTGAATCTGCAAATTCATTGTTTTAATCCTTCTCCTGTTCTCTCCAGGGTTTTGCCTCTCCTGTTGGTGAGCCTTCCTCAGGCTCAGACACTTCTCCCCAGCAGACCTCCACACATTCACTGCCCTTTCTTCCTCCTCTACAACCACCATCCCCCTCTCTGCATCAACAGGGTTTGGTGAATCAACCCGCTTACCTGGACCTGTGAAGTCTGCTAGGTGCCCAACAAGCCATCAGATGCAAAATGTGTTTTCTGTAGTACCCCACAGCCCAAATCCAAATCTATGGACATTAAGCCATCACCCCCGACCTCAGTTGGGATGGATAGCAGCACGAATGCCACCTCCACCACTACGACCACCACAGGTTTTGGCACAAAGTGTTCCAAACCTGTTGGAAGTGTCTTGTTCTTAACAAACCTGAAACAAATATTAAGGTTCTTAGAGGTTTTTTTTACTTTTAAGAACCTTAATATTTCGTTTAATGTGTTTTTTTATTTAATACTGTCACATGACATATTTCAACAACTACAAAAAATAAATAAACTTTGTGACCTGGTTCTTACCTCGTCTCTCTTTGGCTCCTCTCGTGTGAGTAGCATGACATGGGCGCTGCCACATCCCATATTCAGTACGAATCAACGATGTAAAGCGAGTCTGTAAGACTCATACATGTGAAGCTTTAATTCTAGCTGTGTGTGTGTGTTTTCCTCGATACGTGTTGACCGTGTAGCCTGGCATTCCTTCACACACACGGTCTAAGGGGCCGTTGCTACAATAAATGTGACCCGGTTAAAGAGGCAACACGCAGGAACAAGGAAACACAAAACACAGTCAACACTGGATGGGGAAGCTGCTCTGACACACTTCATTGGCTGTGTTACACACTCACACACTGTCACACGCACTGACACACTTCATCAGCTGTTTGCCACAATGACATCATATCATATCATATCATATCATATCATATCATATCATATCAGAATCAGAAACAGAATCAGAATCGGAATCAGAAGGTATTTATTGCCAAGGAGGTTTACACCTACCTGGAATTTGCTCTGGTTATTGGTGCATGCAATGAACATAAAAACATAAAACACAATAAATACAACACATAAGACAAAACAATAAAAAAAAATATATAAAAAAATATATAAAAGATATAAAAAGTAAAGTAAAGTGAATTGCAAAATGCAAAGAGTAGAACAGTGTCAATAATATTTTTAATATCATATATCATGTCATACATTGCATCTCTTCCTTTCTCTCCCAAACTGTTCTTATTACTTCACTGCACACTTAATCGCTTTTTGAAAGGAGCCATCGATGATATAGAAAATGAGTCCACAACTCCAGCTTGATCCTTTAGAACCTAGTCTAGGTCCTCTGCATCAAAGGTTTCAGACTCAGAATCTAGACTAAGAATTTGCCTCCTCATTATCCGCACCCTGGTCTTCATACAGTATCTCTAGAGACCATTAAACCGAAAGTCTGAAATTATTGCAACCAGCCATACTGACACTCTGGATGTAGAAAATCAAAATCATATTTTTAAATGCATATAAATGAGTCCATTAAGTATATTCTGTTATATTTAGAGTTTTATTTAGTTGATCTAGCTATGGTTAGCTAGCCAGAAAAGAAGCTAGCTAGCTAACAGTTTCTTAGTCTTGTACATATTTCTTTCTTCTCACTAGTAATGGATTGTAAAATAAAACTTACATGCATCAGATGTGGAAAAAGAAGCAGTGTGAAATGAATGGTAGGTGTTGCCTAGTGAATACATACTGTGTGTGTCATTTTTTACCCATGTGTGTAAAATTTATGTAAAAAAGCTACATTTACATATGCTTATGAAGTAGGAAAGAAATATAATGATTTGTAGTAATCAAAAATTGATGAAGACTTATATTAAATGATAAAATGTATTTATTTCAAACATATAACAAAGAAACACTCATGCATGAAATAACACAATAAATAAATACAGGTAATTTTTGACCCATGTTGTGCATTAAATTAGATGCTTTATTAGTCCCAAACACATGCACAGACATGCAAAGGCACACTCATGCAGGTAGGGAAATTTAATCTCTGCTTTTGACCCATCTGGTGCAGGACACACAGAGCAGTGAGCGAGCGCCGTGTGAGCGACCATGTACGGCGCTCGGGGAGCAGATGTTGGGGGAGTAAGGTGCTTGCTCAGGGGCACTAGACAGGGTAGGGAGACTCTTGGATTTTTGGACAGATCAATCTAGGTTCGTCTTTTGTTGTCTCTCCTTGGAGTCGAACCAGAGACGAACCAGAGACCTTCTCTGCCCATAGTCCAAGTTTCTGCCACTAGACCACCGCCTCTTTGTAGTGATACAAAAATGACTTTTATTCAGAAGTAATGAAGGAACATCTGTGATGATCAAAAACAATTTAATTGGGAAAAACCTGAAATACTGAATGCCCCTTAACAAAGCTAGGTCAAAGGTCACAGAGCTGACTGGACTTTATTGGAAGGGGTACCTTAAAGGTGAGAGGACCCGCTCCTGATGCAAAGAAAAAGTATTTAAATATAAAGGTCTCATTTTACGGTAAAGAAAACAACAATTTGTACAATTTAGGTGAAACACACTAGTGAAACCACATTATACAGACTAATAGATCTGTTCAGGTCAAAAACACTCTTATCTCTCTTCAGATTGTATACATTTTTCACCTTTACATCTAAGACATCAAAGGCAATCTAGTACCACTGACACAGTGACATTAAAGTAAACTGACACCAAATAATGAATTGCTTATTGAGTCCTTTAAAGTGTTATTTTATATTATATTGCTTAAGTGAAACAAGAAGTACTTTGTAAATCCACTGTGCATATCAAACCGGCCCCCAAATTCTTACCAATGATCAGGATCCTGACGTGAAGATCTCCACATATAAATTTGGGTCATAGCGCCACGTACTTACTGTACCCTTGTTAACCACCTATCAGGACAATTGGCACCTATCCTCTGTCCAGCACGCCTGGAGCCAACAGCGTTGGCTCTGGACGAGGCAAGATGATGTTTGAACCAACCACTACACAAGCCTTCACAATATGCTCCGAGGATGTTGAGGTAAAGAAACCATGACTGTGTTTCAAAGACTAGTTATTAAATTCTAATACATAATTTATTATCTATATCTTAACTCTCAATTTGTTTTCCAGTGTTTATCAGTTTTATACACAGTTATACAATGTACTTTTATACCAGGGCTTATTTTCAGATCAGGTCAAAAGGCATAAATACACATGAGATAATCCTACATGATTTTATCTCTTTCCATAATCAGCCTGATAAATACACTCCTCAGAAATGGCACAGTCATTTTCTGGGTGTGCAATTTCTCAATGTAGAATACGTTATCTCAGCCCAGCGATTCTCATGCTTGTTTCTGACTTTAGATGGTTGATGTGTCAGACCCTCTGGCCGTTTACGTTCCCCTCGGCGCCTCCATCTTACCCACTGCCTCCAACATCACTGCTGTCATTCCTGGTGGGGCTGTGAGTTTACACACGCATGGATGAATATTCCAAATCTCTGCAGATCAAACTTGATTTAAGCTGCATCAGTTGTTTTCTATATTGTTAATGTCAACTTAGCTTCATAATATTTTAGTATTAGTATTTTAGTATTATTATGTTTTCTTAAAATATTTCATTTTGTTTTTTCCTCATCTGTAGGATGCCAAGAGAGTCCCAGCAGCACCCTCATCACCCCTGTCACCACCAGTAAGTGCTTATTTAATAATGCTCCTGTAGTTGTCTAAGTTGCTAACAATGCGGAAGTGTCTGAAGTACATACAAATGTCCGTGGCATGTGTGAGCCATACAAATTGATTATCCCATTCTTATGCTAAATTGTCTTTGAAATATTAAGCTTTTCTGCTGTAGAGAGGTTGATTCAACTCTGCTGGTTATAAAGCAGGAGCATGATAAGACATGCAGTGTTTGAACCATCACAGTCTTTATTCATCACTCCACTTTCCTGATGACTTAGTCTTAACAGTGGTCTTTATCGTCTTGACATGGCATTTTTTGGTCCACACATTTCTGATTTTGGACAATTATTTGTACACAATGGCCAAGATTGTTTTTCATTTGTAGTTCCTGTAATACCTATTTGTGACCATACTGATCTATTCTATCTATAGTTGGTATTTAGAAATAATTTCCACATGATAATCAGCTTTTTTAGCATTTACATTTTTACTGAGATGGTTTTGATTTACACACATTTGATGTGCTCATCATCAATACCTTGCTTGGCAGGGTGGGGGTGTTGAATAAAATATATGTGTAAAGTTTATAGTTCTTTGTGTTTCATCCCTATCCCCCTTCCCCGGAATCCCTTTGCTTTATCACCCGCAGATCCAGGGCCTCTGTGGCCGCACCATGGATTGCGGTTTGTGGATCGCGCACCGGGGGTCGCGGTGTTGGATCCAGTGTGGCGGATTCTGAGTCGTGTGGGCTGATCGTGGTGCTGGTGGCAGACCCTGTATCGCGTTGGCATTGGGCATGGGGGGTGGACCAGGACCACGGTGGTGGCTTGTGATGGGTCCTCCTGGTGGGCGGCGGCTTACTCTTGCTGAGGGTTAAGGACAGAGGATGTCACACCCTGTTAAAGCCCTATGAGATGAATTTTAATTTGTGAATATGGGCTATACAAATAAAATTTGATTGATTGATTGATCAGCAGCAGTCAGGCATCATCCGTTGGTTGACAAACAAAGTCAGGAGCATTGTTCCTTCCTGGCTGCAGAAACACTTTCGAGAATGCAGATGCTACTGAAGAAGAGGGTGCTGTACCAGGGACAGACCAGAACAGCCAGTCGTTGTCTCCTCCTCCTCCCAATGGCAGCGAAGAGGGACCTCCTCGTCTTGATGGGTTCTCCTCCCGCGCTTCTGACAAAGGTAACAGCAAAGTTCCATGAAAGATATCACTCCAACTTTAGTTTAATGCACCTTTTAAATAGATGTTAAATCACCTGCCCAGGTTATTGATTGGAATGAAAACCTACAGTCTGTTGAGTCTCTAAGGGACACTGTTGGAATCCTTTCTGTGAAAATGGCATTCATCACTGGTTTTGTGTGATGAACTGGTTTGAACAGGATTTATTTGCACTGGCTGAGATTGAAAATGTCATCAATTATTTGTGTTGCAGTAGGTAGAGGCTCCTGTTTAGTTGGTGTTTGCGACTCTATCTCTCCTATGAATGGTGATAGAATTCAGACTGATTTCGAACTGGTCTGAGATGAAACTCCTTTTGCTTTTCAGATGTCCGCACTTCAAAAATGGCATTACTTCCCAAGCTTTGGTCCACAGAGATGGACAAAACAAACTCTGGACCTCAGCCTTTCAAGCTCAGTCTGAAAAGGACTCCATACAGACTGCCCATTTCCAATGTGAGTATCTGGGTGTCTATTCATCCTCACTGTGAGTCTGTCAGTGTATAATAAAAATATTACCATCCCATGAAATATTATGGGATGGTTAAACTTATTAGTAGAAGCAATCAGCCCACCACAGTTTTATAATAAAACAAAGATGAGGAGCTCGGGAGAAATCCCGTCATATCAGTGGCCCACTGGACTGTAAGGTTTATACTCACCTAGGCAGGCAGGCAGAAAAGTCAACTCCAGCCCCTTCTATGCACTGATTATCATTGGAGGTGCACATGGTAGCGAGCTGCTTGGGTTACTCTTCCTTCTGCTTTCTCACATGTTAAGACTATCCACCCCCACAGCTCAGGAGTTTATTTATTGGCCAAACACGATCTGCGTCAGAATCTATGGGGATTTTTTGAGTTTAAATGTACTTTGTTATTTCATGTATAATATAATAATGGGTTTATGTTTGAGGATGCCATTAATTAATAACCCAGTGAACGAGTTTTGCTCAAACCCTAACTAATGTAAGCCTTTCTCTAGCAGTCGACATTAAACAGCACAGCACGAAACTCCTGCCAACTTGGATATTCATACTTCTACCCTGGGAAGACCATGTATGGTGGGCCAGCGGCAGTCAGGAGCCTTCACGCGCGTTCTGGGACACCATACCAGGTACGCTAGTGAGAACCATACACATTAAAACCTGAGTCAAGTTACTTTATAGTAAACATTAGTTCATTATAGTCATTCTTTGTGTACATTCAATGTCATACGTTTGTCATCCCTGAGTAGGTAAACAATGAATTTCTGACATGACAGCGACTGGATGGGGGTGCCAGGATTAATTTGGCTCATCTGATCCGTAGGCCCCAGTGAGGCGCCAGATCAAGACGCATCCTGCTGTCATTTTAGCGCATTTCAATTCCATCAGTGCCTCCCATCGGCCTCCACCTTCCCCACCTTCAGCTTCTACCCCCTTTCTTTTCCCCCCTTTTTCCCCTTTTCCACCTTCCCCACCTTCAGCTTCTACCCCCTTTCTTCTCCCCCCTTTTTCCCATTTTCCACCTTCCCTACCTTCAGCTTCTCCCATCTTTCTGCTCCCACCACCTCCACTGCCTGCAACATCACTGCTGTCACTCCCATAAGCGCCTCCACCTTCCCCACCTTCAGCTTCTCCCCCCTTTCTTCTCCCCCTTTTTCCCTTTTTCCCCTTTTCCACCTTCTCCACTCTTTCTGCTCCCTCCACCTCCACTGCCTCCAACATCACTGCTGTTACTCCCATCAGCACCTCCACCTTCCCCACCTTCAGCTTCTCCCCTCTTTCTGCTCCCACCACCTCCACTGTCTCCAACATCACTGCTGTTACTTCCATAAGCGCCTCCACCTTCCCCATCTTCAGCTTCTCCCCCCTTTTTCCCCTTTCTCCACCTTCCCCACCTTCAGCTTCTCCCCTCTTCCTGCTTCACAACCACCACTCCCCTCTCTCCATCAACAGGGTTTGGGGATATCAACCCGCTTAACTGCACTCTAAAAAGTGGATTTGCGTAATAGTTGAAGTAATGTACAGTTTTGAGTGATTCTCACTTAGTTTTCGGTTTTAGTGCGTGCAGTCCACATTTGTGTACTTTATCAACTTAATAAAACAGCTTGTTCCTTTAAAGCACATTTCTTATTGGAGTCAAAGCGCCATCTTTCTTTTCAAACAAGCAGGTAAGTCAAGTGCACGATTTTTCTCTTATCAAATGATATATCATGTAAGGTATTAAATTGTCCCCTGAATATGTTGTTATGTTTTCATAAGAGCCAAGCTATAATATAAGTCATGCTTGTTGCGGCGGCCCTCGTATTACGTCAAAGCACCACAGGTAACTCGTTACGCTAAGTGTTAATATGCGGTCACTTCGGTTTTTGTCTTTAACAGTTTTACAGTTGTGGTTAGTTGCTCCGTACTTTCACCGGGGACGAGTCTGGGCCGCTGCCCAGTCACGCTCAGCTCATGCGGCGTAAAAACACCGGTACACACCCACTCAGGCCGGGGCAGACCGGGGCAGGAGACAGAGAGGACGGCGTATATTCACATCAAGCTAACTCTGTGAACCAAGGATTTATTTCACCCAGACTAGAGTCGGTGAGTTTGGAACATATGTTTTTTTCTGACACCCTCTCTCTCTCTCTCTCTGTTCCTTCTGTCCACTGCTCTCTCTTAAGGGCAATGATGCATGCTGATATCTATTACACTGCTCTGGGTGTATTTGCATTCCTGGTCAGTAGCCAGCATTTTTAATAACATCACAATAGGTGCTGCATGTTTGAGGGGTTACATTAAAAAGTAAGCATATGTCCCCTTTGGTGACAGTGAATGGACAGGAGGGGGTCAACGGTACCTGGATCATCTACTATGTGCTTTATTCAGTACTTACCACATCTACTGCACATCTGTCCATCCTAAAAGAACAACCCTTTTAATTTACTCCTCCTGCGGCTTTTTACTTTTTTTGGGGGGGGGGGGGTCTTTATCCAATTTGCGAGTCTGAGGACAGATAATGTTGTGTATAGTGTTGAGCCCCTTAGGGCAAATTTGTGATATTGTGCTACATAGACCAAACCTTTAAGCCTTAAACATGCTTCTGCGTTTTCACGGGCCCGTAAGCGCAAGAGCCCTTCCGGGTCCCTTACTTGCTTATGTATCCCTTCTTACGTGCTGACGGGCGTCGGCCCACTTTTCTAAAATTTACTGCAAAGCTCCGCAAGCTCACTCAGCCCGCAAGGCTGTGATTGGTCTGCTCTACATCCCTTCTGGAGCTGCATTTCCGGTTTCATGCCCCATAATACAGTCAGAAACAACGGAAGATTTTAAAAAGAAGAATGGACAACCGCGAAGAACTCCTGTCGGAAGAGGTCCGAAAATATGTGGACCTTTATAACCCGTCAATGTCCGAGTACATTTAATGGCCGTACAGACCACCTACGCCTCTGTCTCCTCTCCAGTCGTTTTTCCTGATGACTAATTATAAGTTGCTCTTCAATGTCCAGCAGCTCCATCTCAATCAATTGTTGTTCGGTTGGAATCGTGAATACACTCTCTGCCATGGTGAGAACACGACTGGTAGAAGGTAAATAAACAGTCAACGATTGCCACACCCACAAAGAAGAGGTCTCTCAGGTCGTCTTCGACAAAAAGCATTACTCCGCCTAGTGTTCTGGCGCGGAATTGCTTTGTGAGACGCGCAACGGTTGGGGAAGCATGAATGAAAACGAGTCTTGCGCCACAGCGGCGTGAAAAGACGCAGACGCAGTCGCAGAAGCATGTTTCAGGCTTTAAGGCCTAATTATAGTCCTGCGACTGCAGCCGCGGAAGGCCACGCAGCTGCATTGACGGATCCGTTTTGGTTTATGCTTCCTAAACGTGTTGCGCGTGTTGCAACGCAATTCACCGCCAGAACACTAGGCGGAGTAACTTTTTTTTAACACACAAAGAAGAGCCGTCTTCTTCTTCGTCGACTGTTTATTTACATCGCCACTCCGGCTCCTCATAGCCTATTTCTGGCGGACAAATCGGCCAGTCAGTGACGGGTTATACAAGTGGTCATACTTTCGGATCTCTTCTGCCAAGTGCTCATCTATTTGGTCCATATTCGTTCTTCTGAATCTTCCGTGATTTCCGCGTATTGTGGGGCATGAAACCAGAAACTAGACTCCGGACGGGATGTAGTAAGCCGACCAATCACAAGCCTTGCGGGCTGCGTGAGGCTCGCGTCGTTTTATCGTATAGTTAGAAAAATCGACAGACGCAGGCAAGACGCCAGAGGGCACGAAAGGGGCGTGTTGCGTGTCTTGCGTGCATGCGTGCGTCCGTGCAACACGAGTATAATTCGGCCTTTACTTTGCATTGGTTTTACAGCTACAACTTCAACATGAAGATACTGTGTAGTTGAGCGTTCAGCAAAAAAAAGTGTCAGTGAAGAGAGTTAAAAGGTGACTTGTTAAATAAATTTTTATAACAATTACATATTAAAAACCACTTGAGGCATGTAAGCATATGATTATGTTGATAGATAAAGCAATAGGTTTTGTTGTTGTATAGTTTCAAGGTTACTTACCTCTAGTTCATGGTAAAGATCGCGACCATCCGGCTGGGCAGCGCTAGCCGTTAGCACCGATGGTTAGCATGTCGCCGGTTAAGGCCAATGTATGCTTCTCCGTTTTGACGGACACAGACAGATAGGACCGCCTTCTCCAACATGGAACGCCCTCTCCGGGCCTCTCCGCGGCTCCTCTGAGAGCTTTTCGTGCAGTTCTCATTTTTCTAACTACACGTCGAAATGGCGGAGAGCCCACGGATAGCCTTGGCTGTGATTGGTCCGCTAACGCCAGCATTTCGGAATGGAAACTTCCTGTTCCATTCCCTACATCACAATAAACCAAAATCACAACTACGACTCTATGATTAATGTGACAAGTGTGTTAAGCTGACAAGTGTGTTAAGCCAGCGGCGTTGTCCGGCTGACGGTGGCTGGTTAGAGCACTTACGGCATGTGTGTACGGTCACATACGGTTATAACGAACTTTCAAAACGGGGCTAGCGGGCTAGCCACCATGATATCTGCGGTGGGAACAGCGCAAAAACCCGCTGACTTTAATCCCACGGCTGTCATGACACTGTTTCTCAAACACCGTCAGGTTAGAAGCAAATACTTGGTAGTAGTTAGTATCGGGTGTCCCTGCTGACTGTGTGTGGAAGCTGGGGGGAAGCTAGCTGTCTACGTGTAGCTTCAAGCTCTTACAGCTGTTGAATTAGCAACGCAGTTTGGAAACAAGGCCGGGGAACCGCTGCGTTAAGACACGATAACACAAGCATTATGACCCGCTGGGTGTCACTTTATTTCAGCAAAAACTGTCATCAACATCCTTTTTCTGTTAGTTGCCATCGTTCACTGTGTGTGAGGAGCCGGGAGGACGTAAATAAACCAGCGTGGACTTCTTCTATATACCTCATGAGGTAGGCTACTAGGCTTCTCTAAGCTTGACTTCAGTTGCGCCATCTACTGTTCTGGCGGTGAATTGTTTTCACAACAAAAAGGCTCATAGAACTATAAATCAAAAAGGGTCCATCCGCTCCGTCCGTCCGTCAGTCCGCAACGGACTCGGAGAAGCATACTGAGGCCTTTAGCCGTTAGCCGTAGCCTGAGCTAACCAGGCATCCAGATCTATCAGAGAGGTATCTGACTTACAAAACATGAAAGTCATCTTGGTAAGCCACCTGAGTTTTTAAAGAGGAAACTTTCTGAATTCAGGACATCTCAAGACACGATGCGAAAAGCCTCCACGAAGCAAACAGAAACAAGCCACCTGTCACTTATCAGGAAAAACTCCTGGAAGTGTCATCTGACCGTGGCCTCCAGATGAAGTTTGCCACATCCACACTCACACAGTTGTGGGTGGGGGTGTGTCCTTCTCTGCAATGACTGTGATCAAAACAAAGCAAAGAAACAGACTGTGCCTGGAGAAGAGCTTGATCACAGCAGTTGTTTCCCTGCCACCAAGACTGACAAAGATCCTCAGTGAAGCACGAGCACAAGTCTCTCACTAAAATGTAAATGCAAAAGCACTCACTCAGCTCAATGCAATAATGTCATCTTCAGTGTTGACAGTTTGTCAATTTAAGATCAGTATTCTTTTCGATCCTTAAAGAAGATATTTTAAGATGATAAATATAAACATTTTTTAATTTGAGCTAATCTTTTATTTAAAATTAAGTTAAGGATTTATTTTTTGTGTATGTAAGTGTTTATCTATAATTAAGTTCATGAGTTCAGTTTGAGAACATATCTTTATTATGATCCCAAAAGAGGTAACTTTAAGTTGATAATTATTATTTGTGCACAAATCTTTATTTATAATTGAGATCATTATTTCTTATAAAGTCTTGAGTTATTTTTATATCTTTTTATTTCCAAATAGTTCAACAGAGAACACTATAAATGAGCAATGTTATGGACATTGATGGAGTTTTACATTTGAAAGTGTCTAGTTACAAAGTTTAATAAATCAGATACTAATGGCACAGCACTGTGTATTACATCTTCCTTTCAACCAAATATGCTTTGCGCTGGTTAGGGGGTACTCTGCTGATTTTTTTTTCAAAGGGGGTACATCACTGAAAAAAGGTTGAAAACCACTGCCCTAGAGGATAATTGGATCGATTTTAGATCCGATTTGCCCCTTCCAACAAGTTAAGGTTTGTCTGCTTCTCTGGGAGGATACTCACACAGTAACAATTTGCCATCTGCTTTTTCCTCTTTTTTTGAATGTCAAAACTCGTGGCTGCTGCAGAAATTTCTGCAACTGAAGCCGAGCTGTAGCTAACAGCTTGTACAGGGAGTTAAGGGGTTGGTTGATTGTCTCATCACCTGCCACTCAGAGAATTGAGTACAGAACATGTATGTGATGCTGGGGTAAGACTACATAGTACCAGCCTGACTGTAGTCTGACTGAAGCCCAACCAGTTCATGCTTGTATGTGTCACTGTATTTGAAGCATTTTTGTAATTGGAGACTCTGAGGTACTCATAGGCCAGAGCTCACACTTCAAATGAGACTTTATGGATGTATTCAGTCACCCAATAGAAACATTCATTCGCTGTATTTAGGAATGGAGAAGTTGTTATTGTGTATGATTACTCATTATTTTGGTACATTATAATTTTTTTAACAATTTAAAATTTACCCAATATCGTTTTACTCATTGTAGATAATTTCCCCTTTCAGCTTCTTAGGCATATATATCATATCATATATGCTATTATTGCATCATTTTGTCTGTTTATTATTATTTATTATTATCATTAGCTCATTATCAGAATTTTATTCTATAAAACAGTATTTACATATTATTGGGTATTAATCTATAATAGCATATTTATCATTTAAAAGATACTGAGATGTTTACAAAATGCAGACTCAAGTAAAGTACCAACTAAAGCTGTCAAATAAATGCAATACAGTGAAAATTACATTCCTACTTAGAGTAAAGTAGCATAAAGTAGAGCTTCAACTGTATGGTGTTTGAGTTAATGATTTACTACATAGAATTTGACATATTTATGTAGGTTAATAAATAAAAGCCTACATCAAAAGACTGATAATTGGCAAAATTAAATCAAAATCTGAATCTCTGACCTGCATTTCAGCATTTCAAGAGGCCTGGATTAGCTCCAGAGTCGAGACAGTGATTTATTGATGTGTTTCTCTAGAAGTCCGCCGAATTGATTGTAGGATATTTAAAAGCCATATTATGAGCCACTGAGCTTGTCGGCCGCCTGCTTGAAAGGCTTCAGCAATAGGCAAGCATTTGTAGTTCATTCAGTGACTTTCTCCCCATTCCAACAAAATGGACTGCACATCCTAGAATCCACCAAGGACCCAACTGAGTAGGTGTGACAGGTGTACCACCTTGTTTTGTGCTCTTCTTTCAAAGAGGGCCTCAATTGTAATCCCGAGTGCTTGAAGAGAGAAAGTCAGGGTCTTGAACTGATCAATGCAGGTTTTCACAGAACATTACAGCATGTCTACTGGTTGAGAGTTACACACATTCAGAACAAATTGGCATTTTGTTATGTTTTATGTTTGACAAGGTAAAGTAATTGAGCATAGCCAGTATTTTATATTAAGTTAGTTATCAAAGAGGTAATCCTAACAACAAATAATGTGTTCACTATGAATATGGCTTACACAATGTAGGTAACTATGTGGGGACGGCTCAGAAAAGTAGTTTCACGATACATTTTTTGCCAATATATATTAAACCTTTAAAGTCCATACTTACCCACAGTCAGTTCATTCAAGATTAAAATGTTATAGTTATCTTTCATAGATCACAATTTAGAAATTTGAACTAAGTTCACAGTCCGAAAAATGAACGAGTTCACATCTCCGTTTAAGTGAGCTGCTTTTTCAATTGAACCTCCTCCTACACATCCATCCCACCCCCATTCACTGCCAATGCCCACATCCCAAACTAAACGAATGTCTGCATATCACTATAGAGTCATCGACAGATGACTTTTAATTAATCCTGGCGCCCCCAGTATCCGGGGCAACAGCCGGCCTTATAGAACGCATCAGATACGAGCCTGCTACATAGGGAGGAACATAGACATGTAGCTAATATAGGTAGTGTGATCAAGCTTGACTGAAACCCCTTTCAGCTGAATGACTTTTCAACGAAATTCCAACATCAAGCAACTAAATCAGCATGATGCAAACTGGACATGTCCACAAAGCTGGCACTGATGATCGCATTACTTCAAGCTAACAGATCGAAATATACAGTGCCTTGCGTAAGTATTCACCCCCCTTGGACTTTTTCCCATTATGTACTGTTACTAACTGTAACTCAAATAGACTTAAATAAACTTTTTCCCGTTTGATCAACAAAACATGCATAGTACTTTGGAGTTGCAAAATAAATTTTATTGTGACTCAAACAATAATGAGAACAAAAAAGTTGACATCTGTTGGGTGCATAAGTATTCACCCCCCTGTGTCAATACTTGGTAGAACCCCCTTTCGCTGCAATTACAGCGGCAAGTCTTTTGGGGTATGTCTCTACCAGCTTTGCACATCTAGAGATGGAAAGGTTTGTCCATTCTTCTTGGCAAAAAAGCTGAAGCTCAGACAGATTGGATGGAGACCGTCTGTGAACCTCAATTTTCAAGTCTTGCCATAGATTCACAATT
>JAFBJV010031608.1:0-67338 GCA_016801935.1 Platichthys stellatus | reverse complement strand
CATGCATACAAAGATATACAAGGACACATTTCCCCAAACTAGGGCTGGTAATGAATAATCGTTCTAGTCCCGCACATTATGACAACAACATCCTCCGGTATCTTGAACGAGCGGCCGTAGCAGCAGCTGTAGCTGGAAGTTAGGTTCGTGAGTGTTGTGCTCTCCACCCTCTTTCCCTCCGTCCGCTCGCGTGTCCTCCCTGGTGTACTGTGCCGCCGATTTTTTCCCACGGCAGCACTGGGCTGGAAGTTAGCTACACCGCCAGTAGCAACCTTAGCAGCTACTGACGGCCGGCCGGCAGCCGCGGCAGCTACGGGCGGCGGGATGCCGCGGCAGCTACTGGCGGCCGGCGGCCGTGGCAGCCACGGACGGCCGGCAACCGTAGCAGCTACTGACGGCCGGCGCAGCTAAGGACGGCCGACGCCCCGTAGCAGCTGCTTACGGCCGGCTGCCATAGCTAACTTCCAGCTACAGCAGCTACTAGGCACACACGAGCGGAGGGGGGGAAAGCGCGTGGAGAGCACAACACTCATGAACCTGCCATGCGAACACTGTTCACCGTGGACTCCAGCGCCGTCTTCTCGCGAAGACTCGCCAGACGTCCTCATTAATCGTTCAATAACGTTATTAATAGTCGAACATGAAAACTCCTGTAAAGTCTCTACCTATCCCCCACCACTACATACTAGCCCCCCACCCCCTCACACACATGGCACAAAATGCTAACGGCACTAGCCTCCACACAAAATGTCTAAAAGAAGCAAATACCAGAATTATAAAAAATAAATACTTACATTTCCTTCGTCTTCAGTATTGCCATGGAAAGATGGCACCGACCCCTCTTTCAATAACAACCTTTTAGAGAATCCAGCGTTATATTGGCCCAGGTTGATAAAACAGTCCGATTCAAAGTGGTGGCAGGAACGTTGCCATCATATATGAACTCAATCCATCTCAATCTTGTGTCTTCTGAAGCTGGAGTCACATGAAGACATGTTTGCAGCCGACCACCGATTCATTCTGCTAGTTAGCTAATCCAAGTGTTTCCAAGGCTTGCAAGAATGAAATGGCGGACACCGGTGGACCGATCTTCTATAAAGTGGGAGGGTCCATCTAGGGGTGGGTCGAGTGGTAGTGGGGGAGTGCATAGAGCTATGGGGGAAATTTACTAAATGGGCATTTTTCGTCTATGACGTCTCTATTTCAGGGGAAATTACATTGGACGCACTATAGCACATAGTTTCTGAAATAGAGGAGCCACAACAAATCGCGGGAGTGATTTTTTTCCAGAGTTTTTGGGACGGTAGACATGCCAGATACCCAAACTAATGTGTAGAAGCACTACAAAAGTGGAATTTTCATAATATGTCCCCTTTAAGAGTGATTGACAGGAGTGAGCTGTGAGGCTGCCCATTTTATGACCATCAGCAGCTCAGTCAGGCTGTTGCATGTCTGACAAAGCAGTAAGCATAGGTGATTGATTTTCATTTTCACACCAAAGCCTGCATTTAAATATTACAGAATGAAGCCGACTGTAAATACCAGTTACACCAGATTAAAGCTGCGGTTGTATCATGTTAACATCCATAAATACTAATGCATTTTCTATTTTAATGGTAGGTCTGACATTGATGCTATAGCACTTTCTGCCACACAGAAATCCATTAGTACTGCCTAACACTTGGACTCTTGAAGTCACACATTGATGTGTAAGATCAGTTAAGGCTAGGCAAAATTGAGCTTATGGTCATATTTAAAAGAAACTTAACACTGGTTGGAAATCAGATGTGAGCATCGGATATGGTAAATGTTATGTGGTGTTGTGGCCTTTTAGCAATGCCACCCCACTCACTCATTATTTGTGTGAGCTCATATGAACACAGGTTAGTTCAAGCATTTAAATAAACTTGTGCTGTACTCGTTCAGTACTGAGCATGTTGGCTCGGCGTGTGCTAAAGCTCTGAAACTACTTCCTTATCATTAGGGAGTCCTCCTCAAACAGTTCTACAATAAACCCTTACTTTTGTATTGCACATGTGCTGGACATTGTTTGCAGAGCTTTTTTTATAAACGTTTTAAGGTTCAGAGTAAAGTAAGCAAATTGCATTTATCATACCTGCTTTATCTGCGATGGAGATTTCAATGTTTTTTCACAAAATGAATAGCCTGACGTTGTCAGACTCACAATTCTAGTCAGAATGTGAGTCTGAGACTGCTCCATTGGGCTGTGATTATGGGGCGTGTTTCAACTGACCAGGAAATAAAATTCCTCCTCGTTCAATTGGATAGACCTACAACCACTCAGAGCAACGTAGTATGTGACGTATGTTAAGCAACGCATTGTGAGTTATTTACTAACGCTGGGTTCACACCGGACGCTGAAGCGATGCCGAAGCGACGCTTCAGTGCAGCGCCAAGCCTTAAATAACAGCTGGCTCTCATCCACTCCCATGTTAAAACTTTGTGCGGGTCACACCGGAGGCTGAAGCACCGCGCCGCGCCAAGGCTGCCTCGCGCCGTGCAGCGATCGTTTCGGCGTTGAGTCTATTTTTTGCGCTTGACGCGAGTGTATCACACCAGGAAACACACTGAAAAACGATCTTAAACTATATTGATGACATATTTTATGTGATATAAATGATCAAATATGCATCCCATACTTTGAAGTCCCCTTCTGTTGTCCTAGAGTTTTAATTTGACCAATGACATTATTAAATGTCCCCCTCTGCCCATCCACTACAGCCACACAAGCAGTGATACAGATAAAAAGAGAGAGAGAGGGGGGGCTAGCTATTCTCCACATAGGCTTGAGTTGAGAATACGTAATTTACCCCCACACCCGACACTACCAATACCACTTAACTGTTACCTGTGTGGAGCAAATACTACTTATGTACAATTACTCTCAACAATTATATAAGAAGCGATTAATTTGACAAAGACATACTGCTATTTAAAATCCGCTGAGCATTGTACCTTTAACGCAAAACAGGAGATAAAAGGATTTTTGCAGACAGTAATGGATGATTGAGACTGTATGCAGCTTCTTGCTGTATGCAAATACACTGGAACAGTAAACAACAAGGCTGCATCACTGAGCATGTATGGTGCTAAATGCAGGGTTGTATTGTTTTTCTTCTTCCAAAGTCTGTTTACTCCAATCTTCATTGTTCACTTTACTTTGACTTTCCAGAGCTGTATCGAGTTTACTCTTGCTCTCACCAGGCAGAAGCTAAAGTAATCCCTTTGAAATGACTTATTGTATTGTGCTTTACAGACAATGTCATCATTTGTTTTAATAGAGAGCAGCTCCTAATAACATGCCCCAATGAAAAGGTCAATATTATCTCTCAGGCATGGGCCATATGAGCTAGGGACCAGGAGGGGGATTGGAAGGATGAGAGAGAGGGAGAGAGGGAAGCAGCGCCTATTAACATTTATGAATAATTTAATGATGCATAGCTGGCCAAAGTCCAAGTGCATAATTCACTAATTGCAATCAGAGAGGGAAAGCTAGGGAAGCAGTGTTTGTGCGCGCCTGTTTGTGTGTGCGTGTGGTTGTGTGTGTCAGAGAAATGGAGGTTGGGGAATTAGCTTTGTGAATGTAAATGTGGGAACTGAGCCTATCATCCATGCATGGTAAAGCTCTCCTCACTGGACCCGCTCTGCTATTACACTGGGCAACATGGGAGACTGTGTGTAGCCAACAGCCACATGTTTGTGTGAGCACATTTATCTCTGACCCAGTCCTCATTACAACATAAAAGAATGAATCATGACAGACATTACTCTAAAAAATAAATATCCTGTTGTTTTTACACAGTATATTGATATGAAATCTGATATAAAGAGTAAGTCTGGTGTGTATATCAGTGAGTCATCATGTCGCTGTGCTATTGGGCTCCGTTGTCGTTAAAAACCATTTGAACTTATAGGGGTAGTTTGAAATGATTGATCACCGGCAATCGTCGCACAGTGCCATTTTTCTATGGCTTCATGCTGACATCATCAGTGATCTCACAAGGTCAAGGTAGTTGCTGGTTAACTGATTTTGAACATACCATCGTATAATGGTAACTAAAAAGTTATCAGTTAAAATATGTGCCCTATACAACTGGTATGTGTTTAACAGTCTTAGTTTATTCCTTCCGTGATGGTAAGTAGCCCTCACTGGTTATGAGGGCTTATTTAAAAAAAAGGAGTGCTGTTAAACTGGCAGCTTGCTGGCTAACTGCCAGACCAGTGGTAGTGTACAAAAGAACCTGGTTGAGAGAGAAAGCTCAGAATCCCTTGACGGAGACAGTGTTTAGGTAGATGTGTTACCAGAACCCCCTCAATCATCCATCACTCTGTCTGACAAGCCCCAAATGTCAGGCAGGGCGATCCCTCAGAGCAGCACTAACTAGATAGTGACAGAGGACAGATATGGTATCGAACGGCAGACAAAAAGTTCAGAGATAGTGCTTTTGTTCATTACAGTCCACCTGATAAATGGCTCATGGGTTCAGATAGTTTCAGTAAACAGTTTTCAGTTCCCCTGTCACTGTAAGCATCTTGCTGACAGGCCTCTTACCCATCAGCAAAGAAAGTTTCCATCATTCTCCACACTTGTCAACCAGTCCTGTTGTTTTTTTCACCTCTCCAGTGACAAGACTTCCAGGCTGAATTTTAAAGATGACAGGCCCAAAACGTCCAGCCAATGATTCTTTCATGGGAGGAAGCACTGAAGTCAGTTTGGTTCTTTGAGATGAGATTATTTCAAATGCCAGTGTCAAAAATGTAAAACTGACATTAGTGTACTATGTCTACTCAGACAGCAGTGCAGCTCAGGTTATGATAGTGTTTTCACAGCCCTATTGACTGAAACAGGCTTTCCATGATGAATTCTGTAGCTCCTTCTTGAACTAGTCCTTTCAGTTTTGTATTCGAGTGCAGTTTGAACTCATCTTAAAAGACCCTAAGCTGTTGCTTCCTACTTTTAAGATGAAGCTTTTACACACAGAATAGAAATACAACCTTAAATAATACAAGGTTACCGATTAAACCCAAGGTTTCCGACCTTTTTGACTTGTGACATCTTACAAACTGTGTATAGTCAGTATCACGTTCAAGATGTCTATGATTTGTTACCAGCCATAGCAAATGGTGATATCTGGGGGAAAAAAGGTCAAAAGTTATAAACAGATGTGTGTATGTGTGTGTAAACCAACTAGTTTCCCTGGTTATAACCCAACTCAACCTAAATAAACTGCAACAGTAAACTACTGCTCACATACTGATGCTTCAGTATACATGTAAGGATGTCACAGGTATTCACAAGGACCAATGCAGAACTTTAACATTGATTCTTCAATTGAATCTTGCCAGTTGTTCTTGATTTGCTTTTACTTAAATAAGGTTTTTAACACAGGGCTTTTGCTGGTAATGGAGTGTTCTCCCATTGCTGTTGGTACTTTACTTCAGTAAAATATCTATATACATCTTAACCCCGGTGACAGTATAATTTTGAAATCACTATCACCTTTTTTTAAAGGGTTATGAAAGAATGCCAGTCAGCCTATCGCCAAGTTGGAGTGTTTCATCACAATATGACCATTTCAAGGAGATAGATATATGTATATAAAGATAGGAAATTCATCTCCACTCCCTCCCACTATCCAGAAGTGAAGCCAAAATATATGGGGTAAGATAACTGGGCTCTGATGGGGTAATTTGAGACCCGAGTTCAAGCTGTAGTAGCGATCGGGATGTTTTACCCCATTTTCAAAACATTAAATAACTAATTAAAACCAAACTAACAAGAAAACACCAGTGTGTCAAAGACAATATTTGACTGAGGAGGTGGGGTTTACTCTCTATACTGCTACCAGCCACCATGAAGCAATCAAGACACTTTGGCTTCACTTTAAGGTAACTGGAATGTTGTCCATCTTTTCGTACAATATATGGTCCAGACTAAATATATCTACCCTTAGAATAATCTGAGGCAATCAAATTTAATTTCTATAGTCCAGTGTCACATTTTAATTTGTCTCATAGGACTTAACAATGTGCAACATCCTCTGTCCCCAATTCATGTTACGACCCTGTCTAGGGGAAAATATAATCGCAACATGTACAATAGTTCCCTCCCCTCCTTGCCACGCTCCCAAGAACCAGCCACAACAATTAACAGCCCGTTCGTGTTTATTGACACATTTGCTTCAGGGTGGGCTTACAGCAAAATAACAAACAGAAAACAACCCTAAGGCAAAACAACCTAATCTTCCCTACTCAAAATTAAAGAAAACAAAAGACATCATACTGACCTAACTCCTCACCAACAAAACAGGAGAAAACATGGTTCGAACGAAAATGCTACCCACCCCTACCTAGAACGGGCTGTTACCAAAAGAACAATTTACAGAAGGCTGCATAAATTGAGTCCGGCTGGAGATCCTGCTGGCAGTGGCAAGAGGAGAGAGAACCGCAGGAGCTTTGGGAACCGTCCTCTTATCCTGGAAATACGATCCACCTCCATCCCTGCTGGAACCAATCCGCTCCCTGTAAACACATCCACCCACTTAAAGAGACACACCTGAAACGCATCCACTCGAACAGACACACCTGAAACACATCACACAATCATCACGAGAGAGAGAGAGAGAGAGAGAGAGAGAGAGAGAGAGAGAGAGATCCACACAACCTCAAGGTTGTAACACCTCCCCCCTTAAAGATCGAACATTTCTCTCCAAAAGAAAATGATCGATTTCACAGGTCACCGGAACGCGAAAGTGCATCAGCTATAACATTATCTTTACCTTTCTTATGCCGAATTTCGATATTAAAGTCCTGCAATAGCAGCGACCAACGCATTAAACGCTCTCGACACAGTTTTCTGGTCGGATCTGTTCTTCATCTTGGTCTGAACAGAAGCAAGAGACTGTCTAGCTGTCACTAGTGCTTTTATAATAGCCTTTGACTTTATTGTGCGTAAGGGCACAGCTTCCGGATATCGAGTGGCAGCGCACATCATAGTGAGGATATACTGCTTGCCAGATTTAGTTTTTGGAAGTGGTCCCACACAATCAATCACAACATGCTCAAACGGTTCTCCTATTACAGGGATAGGGTGTAAGGGTGCACGAGGGACCATTTGGTTAGGTTTTCCCACAACCTGGCAAATATGACATGATCGGCAAAATGCCGCCACTTCGGATCTCAATCCCGGCCAGAAAAAATACCTAAGGATGCGCCGATATGTTTTGGAAATGCCCAAATGTCCTGACAGACTATGATCATGTGCTAAACTCAACACTTGAACACAAAAGGGAGTTGGCACAACTAGTTGTCGGATTGTATTGTGGTCACTGTCAGGCCCAGAAGACCACCTCCGCATGAGGACACCATCATCAAAAAAGTAAGTGCCAGACCTCTCCCTTCTGTTTTCAGAAGCTGCAGACAAACTACTAACTAAGGTACAGTCACTCTGTTGGGCCTTAATCAGTTCTACTTTGTCCAGGGACAAAGACAAATCTGGAACCGTCCACATGTGGTCATACGTTTTTTCCAATGTTATTCTTGTTGTTGGGGCTTCACCCAAAACAGACCTATCTACCACAACATTATCCTGTACCATGAAAGTATCAGAAGGATGCACCACATCATCTAGTTTACGAGCCCTGGCACGCGTAACGGCGCACGCAAGAAAAATGGAGGGTGAGTCACATGTTACTACGGTGGGGATTTCAACAACCTCGGGGGAGGGGAACACTTTTACTCCTGCAACATCATTCCCGAGAATTAAGTCAACCCCCTGTATTGGCAACTGGGGTCGCAACCCAACTCGCACAAGGCCAGACACAATAGGAGAGGACAGCTGCATAGTATGAAGCGGCACACGTAAAACACTCATTTTAACCCCCCAAATCAGTATATCTGTGCCACAGTATGTTCGCTTTGAAAAAGGTAATACACCAGCCCGAATGAGAGAATGTTTCGCACCGGTGTCTCTTAATATTTTAATGGGCACCGGGCTAGCTCCACCCTCGGGTATAACCACATAGCCATCTGAGATGAATGGTTTAAAATCAGCATCAACTTCATCATCCTGTTCTATCTGAGCCACCATGTGATCTATTCCAGGTACTGTTTGAAACAGCCCGATAGCAGAGGGTCTGACTGACCTCCTAATCTGCTCTTTCTTTTTCAACAGCGGACAATCAGCAATAAAATGTCCACTTTCATGGCAGTAGAAACATGCACGCCTATCACGTGAAACTGGTGACTGGTGCCTGGGACTCCGGGGTGACTTTTGTCTCTCCCCTACCACTACCCCATCACGGGACACATGTGAGGAAAACACATTCTTATGGGTTATTCATCAGCCAGCACTGCTGCTTGTGACAAGGTTGCAACCTTTTGTTCATTTAAGTACACCACAATATTCTCAGACAAATACCTTTTGAACTCCTCAAGAAGCATAAGTTCACGTAAGGCAATAAAATCCTTGGTTTCAGAAGCCTGACACCATTTATTAAACAATGTGGTCCTCTCATGTGCAAATTCCCCATACGTTTGGTTGCCAGTTCTTCTACAGTTCCTAAATTTTTGGCGATAAGCCTCAGGAACTAATTCATAGGCACGTAGAACAGTAGATTTTACCACCTCATAATCCAGAGACTGTTCTAGAGTAAGACTATTTAAGACCTCCTGTGCCTTGCCTACTAACTTACATTGTAACAATATTGGCCAAACACCCTTAGGCCATCTTAAAGCAGACGCAATACGTTCAAATGCACAAAAGTATGAATCAACTTCTGTTTCCCTAAACGGAGGAACAAGTGCCACATGTCTGCAGACATCAAAGCTATCCTGATGGAAGAGGGTAGGTGATGTTGCCCGAATGGGGGTGGCAGACGCTAATGGGGTTCCCGCTCCAACTCTAGAGCTCGCACTCGTAGATGCATTGCCTCACACTCCACCTCCTTAATACGGAGCACCAAGTGGAGCTCCTCGGCCGTCATGTCTGCCTTAATCATGGGATCCATGTGGGGGGGGGACTGTGGCATTGCTTTGGCCTCCGCATCTTCCCCAGTATCCACATGACGTTCTGGAAACATCCCCTTCTCCCCTAGTTTTTCAACCAAAAGTTGTTTTAACTCTGCTTTTTTTGCATGTGAAGGTAAGTGAATCCTGAAAAAATCTGCCACAATTAATAAATCAGCTTTCTTACATTTATCCAGCTTTTTTATCGAGGGGTCTGTGGCAAAATCGTCTAATTGAAAATCCATCCTATTAACATAAACAACCAACCGGCAACACGTTTGTGGAGAATATATCTATACGAACATATATATCATCTGCCAACAATTACTGAATGAAACTGAGAAGAGCAAGAAATAAAGAAAAATTCCCCAAAAGAAGAAACGGACGAGCCCCCAATTCAGCCTTAAAGGCTTTATTTGTATCTGCAGGCATGGCCATGGCTGCTCCACTCATCTGCTCCTGCATGATCCTCGACTGATCTGCACCATTATCTTGGCCTAGAATTAACGAGTACATGCTTCGTAGTCCAAACACGTTCAGGAAGTACCACGATGCTGAGCTCACCCAGGATGCATCCAGTGAGGGCAGCTCTATTCCTTGCTGCAGCATGGGCTTGAAGCGCAGGGTGAGAGGGAAGGGGACCTTAGTTGTTACAAATCCTGAAAAGGTCCAGTTGATCCAGTCTCCAATGAGGATCATGGGAAGCACATTGGTGACATTGCCCTTCATCATGTCGGTCAGCATGCTGGGATCTGTCATTGGAGAGGGTGGAACAACCTTTCTTTTGGTCTTCTTGAAAAATCCATCTTCTTGATTGTTGAAGTAGAACTTCCTCATCAAAAAGGACTGTTTGGGAATGTATTTTCCATTTTCTCGGAGGATTCTGCTCCGTATAAGAACCTGACTGTCAGAAACCTGCTCTAATGTCAGCTTCTTGTCGCTCTGAAGGAGGATGGACACGTAGTGCCGAATCACCCCGACCAGGAAGGTGATGAAGACAATGGGCAACACCACCCACAGTCGGATGTTGGAGTCCAACAGAAGCTCCGGCTCCGCCATTCAGCCTGGCAGCAAAACTTCCTCCTGATGCCCGGGTCACACAGTTCGGCTGGTGGGAGCTGGCGGTGTCCTCACAGCGCAGTGACCGCCACTTGCAGCGTTTCTCCCCCCGCGACGAGAGACGTGAACCATGCGCAACGCGAGCTGGTCAGATCCATTGAACAGGCTCATTCACCGGTGTTGAATTTAGTGGAATTTTGACACGTGATTCGTTAACTATGAATACATTTTTAATAAACAGGGCGACCAGGGCTCCCTAGCAGTGGTGACCGGGACAACGTAACTGACTGTCAATCATGACAACAGTGTGTGCTCGACAAAAGCCACTCATCCTCCAGTTCAGGGTTATTTGTACTGAGTCGAGCTTCACAAAACCTTCAATGAACAGGTGAACGGCTCTTTGTGCTGCAGCTGTGTCATGGCTTCAGGGTTCTGAGGAATGAGTCCCTTTAACACTTTCAGAAAGAAAGCTGAAACCATCATTACCACAGGCAGAGCAAACAGCCCATTCCAAACAGGCAAGTTTAGAATGGGCACTGCTCTAATGGCCGTATTTAAAGAGACACTGCTGTCAAAGAGAATGTTGAAGAGAAACACCATCTGATCATTTGAATGATTTGAACTTGCCTCAGATTCAAAGCTGTAATATTCTGAAGCTGCAGATGTAAACAGTAAACAGAGTAAAAGCAGGAGTCGTCTGATGTTAGTCAGAGACACACGACCGTCACTGGTCTGAGGAGTAAGGCTGCTTCCTCTCTGTGATGCTGCCCGTTGAAAACAAGCTTGTCCATTTCTTGTCTTTTCTTTTCTAGGCTTAAATTAAATATTTGCTTTTATGAAACAAAAATAATGGTGAACACCTGTGCTATTCATTTGTTCACTGACTGAGAGGCCACCAGGGTTAGTTGAATTGAAATACTTTGCACAGTTTAGGCGACGTGTTACCATAGCAACAGTTTAAAAAAGGAATGTCCACCAAAACTCAATAACAGTCGGACGTAATTTCAAACGGTGTATTTCTTGCTCTTTGTCCGCTTCCCCTCCTCTGTCTAAAGGTTAGCAAAGCTTTCATTGGGCCTGTCACTGATCCTCTGTCCTTGTGTCACCTCTCACATACAGCCCAGTGACAGCCTCCTGTACAGCTTCCATCATTTACAGAAGCTCTTTCTTTGCAGCCGCAAGTTTACACTGATCCAAAGTGACTCCTTTAAGTAGGCTGGAACAAAGGAAACCATGACAACAACATTCACTGATGTGCTCTTTTCAAGCAAGGCGGCAAAGCTAGCTATGCTCAACTCTTGCCAGTAATGAGACTGAAAACCTTGGAGCTTACTGACACATGCCAAGATGATTCTTTACTTCAACAAGATGTTATTCCTACATCTCACTTTACTGTTCCCCTGTAGGTAAGACCCATGTAGGTTTGGGAAGTACAATATGTTCGATTATTTTTAAATAGCATATGCAGAGATAACAGATGTGAGCACACCCAGTGACGGACTACAATCATAACCAACTGTACCCTCTGCATTGAAGAGTGAAAATAAATGATTTGATTGACAATTACAAAGGTCCAATAGCATATTTGGATTCCAGGAAATCTCGTTTTCCACAAATCTTTATTCAAATGAAAATCTGGCTGAGCAATGAGTAACAGCCAATTTGCTGTAATGATCTGGAGCTACTTCAGAATAAATTCTTGTTATTAGTGAGTCTTCGTCAAATAGTTTTACAATATCATACTTGTCTGTGTGCAGGAAGTTGTTTGCAGAACTTTTTATAAATTGTGTAGAGCTAAATTTGAAAACTATGGGGTAATCCTAGGTGGTTTATCTGCAGTGAAAATTTTAAAGTCAGTTTTTTCATGAAATGAAACTGAATTAGCTTTATAACTGTTCACTGTGAATTCATTAGATTCAAGATTTAAGACTTTATTGTCATGTAAACACCAATTACATTTAGTAGTAGCTGGCAATGAAATGCTTGGGTCACAGGCTCTATTCTAGCAATACTCAAAATATATCACAAGCAAATATATATATTATACACCTAAGAAAAGTAATGCAAATAGGGTAAGGCAAATATGGTAAAGTGCAGAGTTTAGAGGAAAAATGGCAGATTGGAGGAGTTTAAGGGCTCGGATGCTGCGGTACTGTCAGCCAGATGGCAGCAGGCAGAACAGTTTATGGCTGGGGTGATAGGGGTCTTTAATGATTTTGTTGGCCTTCTTCCTAAACCGCTTGGTGTAGAGGTCCTCCATGGATGGCAGCCCTGTCCTGGTGATGTACTGAACAGGAAGTACTGGAGAGGAGTAGTCAGCCCTGGGGGGGACCGGTGTTGAGAGTCAGTGTGGAGGATGTGGTGCTGCCTCTCCGCATAGCCTGGGGTCTGCCCGTCAGGAAGTTCAGGATCCAATCACAGTTATTCATTATACTTAATTATAAGTCATTCAAAGGGTTGAATGATTAACTAAACCGCTGCAATTATTACACCGCTGATGTAGTGTCTCTGAGGACATGGAAGAAGACATGTTCATCTCAATTCACAGACTGAAGGCCCACAACCTCTCCTTCAGTACCTTACCCCAGTGACTGCCTCAGAGGGCTGGTTGCCTGTTTAATAAACTTATATTTATTCAGTCCAAATCCTAGAATGGCTGCTATTGTATGGCATGGCCAACATTTAGAGACAAACAACATTTCACAGTCACACCTGTGGTCGATTTAGAGTATCCAGTTAACCCTTTTCCTAATCTGCATCATTAGATTGTGGGAGGAGTACCTGGAGAAAACCCAGACAACATGCAAACTCAACACAGTTCACACAGAATGATGAAATTGGAAAACAACCCTGTTCTTGTTCAGTGTAAAAATACTTTCAAAAGTTGCCAATGCACAAATACCAACAAGAAGAGACACTATTTTGTTGTTGTTTGTTTTCTCCTCACACACATGTCATGTAGTGGCACAATAAGCAGTGACAATGAGAAGCTTATATTTTTTACATTAAAATGGAATTGAAGCACCTGGCAGGTCTGAATGTTAGATCTAGGTGACATTTTTCAAACTGTGTAAATTAAAGTCCAGTCTTCTGCATCCGACAGCTGTTGCTCAATGATGAAAAGATGTAAGACGAAAGAGCCACAAGGGCATCTCATCAGTGTATTTTGTAGAAATAACACAGTCCGATTGTGGACAAATCTATCCAATCTTTATTTTTTTATTATTCCAGGCAATATGGGGCCCTTGCAGAATAGGGTAGCTCGTGCTGATCTGCATCAGTGTATACCACTGTTCCCTCATTTATACTTTCATATACTTGCCAGTAGAGACCTGAGGGATCTCCATCCTCCTGAGACAGGGTTTAGGTGATGCTATACATTCAACAAGACACTCCCTTACAAAGCATTTCCATAACTTTCAGTCATACATGTATTTAACCTGAGTTTTGTATTGCGGTTGTGTCTTTTTTCTTTGTTTTCTTTTATCACAGTGTGTTTCTGTTGCTGAGGGATGTACAGGGCCTAATGAGCTTTACTCAAACTCGCTTGCTTCATTCCAGGGTCAGCATACAGAATCGATATGCCCGCCTGCATTAATAGAAAAACATACACAGCGGTCGCTTGGCCCCTTATGTTTAAGCCATGTTCTCACGTGTATCGCTCTTATTGTTCCACTGAATTGAACCTCCACCAACCCCCAACTGGAAAAAGGGGGTTAGACTCATTTAAATAACATGCAAAGTGCACTAGATCTTTTTTCCTCTCCTGGGTCCCTGTATCATTAATTCAAGTGTAGGGAGGAAGAGGGAGAGAAATAAAAGTAGAAAGGGATCATTTCAAATATAGGCTCAGTCTCTCTTTCTGCAAATGGCTGCCTATACATTATGAGTGGTCCAATGTTGTCACTTATTAGGCTCCCAGACAGACCTGTAGCCTGAAATGCACTGACAGACATTTGACAAATAACTAATCCACTAATAATAGCTGCTGGATTTCTCTACATAGTTTGAGACGGCTTTACATAGGTCAGTTGCATATTAGCGGAACGCACCAGCTTCACCTCATTTCGGAGCCAAAAGAAGCTGGTGATACTCCACCCACCTCCGGCTGTGCTGCTATTGACAGTGCCGCTGATGAGCATTTGTCTGGCCAGGAGTTCATGGCCACTGCCCGTAGATTGATGCCGCGTAGATATTTAATGATGTGCTGTCAAACGAAGGCCAGTGCCAGCACTAGACAAGCCTGCTAGAATGTATTGTGTATGCTAAATGTCATTCTAATTATCCATCCCTTTAGCACCGAATGTAGAAGTAAACATTTGCACAATTCTTTGCCATCTTGATCCCTACATTCCTTCCTTCATTTGTTCTATTTCTCTTTATAACTCACGCTAGCTGGCTAAATATCTAATTCATTTTCTGTCAATGTTTGGTCTGTCTGGATCAGGTTTTTTCTGATTAAATAAGGTATTATGCATGACTCAACCCTTTTATGTTTAAGCTTTGAAGTGAAATACGCAGAAATTTGGTGCTAGAGTTTAAGCTATTTTTAAAGACCTAGGTGGTCTGGATGGTTGCTGGACCACCAAAACAGGCTGAATTTATTGGTTTAATTGCCTTCAAAAAATAATTATAAAAGACAATACGGCTATCTTACCCACTTCCCTAATATAGACAGTTAAAAAGATGACAACAAAAAGGGATTCTCACTACAACACCTACCAGATGTGATAATTTAGAGCATACAGTATTTGTAGAAAGTATAACAGAGAAAATTCTGATAATACTGATGTCAATCAATTGGCAGCACAATACAGTCGTGTTACTGTACAACATGCCAGGAAAGAGGCTAGTGCCAACTGGTTAACACAGATGCCAAAATCAAAGGGATTTACTTTAAACAACTCATTGCTGGTACTGACCCATAAGTAACTTTTCAGGTCTTTGAATTTTCTGGGAACATTAAAGCAGCACAAGATCAATCATTGTGTGTGGTATGAAGCTAACAGTGTTGATCATGGGGCATGGGACAAGTACAATCATAAAACAACAGATTTGTCTTTGTTTTCAATGGCTCCTCTGATGAGTTGCACAATTAATCTCTGTGCTACAGCCAATCTCCCCAAATTCCTCCTTTATGCACTGAGTTGTAAATATAGCTGTTCATTAGAACAGTCAGCTTCTGTCAGCCTTCAGGAAACACATTTAACTTTATCATCCCCTCTACACTAAATAATGAGATGACCATCTCTGGACAGCAGCTCCTCTGCTGCACTATACCACCATTAGGAGCTTAAAAAAAAGGCTGTAGATGTTGTAGGCACCCCAAGTCCCGTAGCACTCCTAATACAATAAAGGGAAGTAATTTTTACTTCTAATCAACGATAATACTGACAGAGGTGGACCAAAGTAAAATGGATGACGTGTTCCACTCGCTCCATTCCTGATTAAGTGTATCCACTGTTAGGATGTTACCAGGCTGATCATTAACACATCTGTGTGCCATGAAAAGCTTGTGGTACCATTTCTAAACCCGGCCCTGCCTGGTTGCGACTACCCCACCATCCGCTGGTCATTAAACTTGGGGTTAGCATGATCAGTTGCTTCTTCTGCCCTCCCACTGTGCCATGTGCCAACTGGGATCTTGGCTTTCTTAACAGTATGATCTGTTCAATCTCTCAAGTGGAATTTAAGCCTCATATTCCTTCATGTAGCCCAAATTGAGCAACAGTGAGTGCATTGTCATTAGTTAGGGCAAGGAAAGCGGTACCAAGAAAGACCCAACCATTTCTGAATGTAAAGTAGAGGCCTCAGAATCAGGTATCAGTCGAAGTTAAATTTATACTACCAGACCTTGAATTTCTTGCATTCTGTCTGTTTTGTACGGTTACTTTTAGCTGTCCTCTGGAAACACTTCCGTTGTCTTTTCTCCTCTATTTGCAGCGCTTTGCAGCGCGTTTGTCGAATTGCTGCGCATTTCTGTAATGTGTTGTGTTTTGTGTTGTGAAATTGATGAAGATGTTTTCTTACTTTGCTTGTGTTTTGTCAACTTGCATGTGTTTTCTTAAGTTGCTGTTCGTTGAGCTCTCAGGGCCTCCGTAATTTTTTCCAGAACATTGAGCACTGCATCATGTCAGAAGAAAACATGTGTTTGAGAGAACAGCAGTATATAGCCACCCAAGTCTTCACACTTACTGTTTGTCCAACAGCTGGATCTTCTCTCAATTAACTGCCATCATTTCTGGCTCCTTTCTGAATTGAAAGGCTGCAAGACAAGTAAGAAAATTGTTTCTTCTCTTTTAAAAAGATTCTGAATTAAATTTGTTACTTTAAGCCTTTTTATATCATCTTTTATAGATTGTTTAAATGCGTCAGTACTTTAGTACACTTTACATGTATGTTCTATGTTTTTATTAATTGTCCTTTTTTGTCACTTCGTCCTCAAACAGCATTTAACCCAAAAGAAATGCTGAAAAACCTGTGATTGCTGCAATCATTTTCAATGACAATTAAAAGGATGATTCGATATTCTGTGTAATATCACTTTATGACAGACAGATGAGCTTGAGCTGAACTTAGCAAACGCTCAGAGCTATTAGCAGATCTAATACAGTTGAAAAATTTGACTTCAGGGCAGAAACAAAGGGACTGAGTATATTTTTAGACTCATGGACCATGATAACCTGTACACGACATGAAATGGCAACGCAAAAGCATAGTGATGTGTGGACAAGATTAAGACAGGTACCCAGCAGGCTGGATGCAGTGTGTATTGCTCTAGCCCTTTGGCTGCTGCCATTTTGTCTTCTCAGTGTGACATGGAACCTAAGCAGTGCTACGACGAGAGAGAGAGAGAGAGAGAGAAAGAGAGAGAGAGAGAGAGAGAGAGATGGGAGGGGGGGGTTGGTCACGCTTGACCTTTCTGTGTTTCCCAGTAAATCAGAACTACTCTTCATATCTAATGATGCAGAAACAGTCAAACATGACCTTTAAAGTTACAATACTGTACTGTGGCATTGCGACGCCCACACCCACACCCTCAATTTCCACCAGCACGTACATGGATTGCTGATTTCCACACTTACGTGGCTCCCAAATCAAGACAAAGGGTTAGGCACACTAAACTTAATCAGTATGTAATTGACATTGATTTGCAAGATTAGGCATGGAAAGTGATGTGAAGTGCAGGGAGTAAGGTGGTGTTGTTGGTAGTGGTTAGGCCAAGAATACATACTGTAGGAAGGTGTTTCAGCTTAACGTGGGAGTTTGATTAGCTGTTTAAACTAGTTTACCGAAGCATGGCATATGACTGTTTACTGGAAAGGAGTTTGCAGCAGTCTTTGATGGATAAAACGTCGACAGTTGTTGAATTAATAGCAGAAAGCAAAAAAATACAGAGCACAATTAAGACAGACAGTTCCTGCCAACCAATGGTAGAATTAAGTAACTGGCATCCATCTCTCTTCATTACCATCCCTTGTCCTTCCGATGATTTCTTGGTGACTAAAATGTCTGTCTTTACGGCCGGGGGGCCAGGTCCATCTGCTCTAATCTCTTCTTCTTAGAAGGTATAGCCCTCGTCAAAATTAAAAGCATAGTGACATTTCACTTAGCTGCATAAACATTCATTACCCCTCTAGTCCCCTTCATTATCTTTATTGCGGTCCTGAGAGAGCATGAGATGGAGGAAAGGGCAGAGATGCCAGGAGGTGGAAAAAAATTAAAAGAATAAAGGAGCTCAGCAATGACACGTCATCCTTGCTTTGTAGGAGTAACTAATTTGTTTTAGGAGAATTTGGGCTTCAACATAATTATTACTAAATAATTGGCTGATGAGGGGGGNNNNGGGGCTGTGGGTGTGTGTATGTTGCTGGGTTGTTGTTATGAATGTGTTCCAGGCAAAATAATATATTTTTACTTTCATATTTTATTAGTGCTACACTTTTATAACATCAGACTCACAACAGACTGTAAATAGGGATGAAAAAGCAATGCAAGCAGAACCAAAGATATTGGCTTTTTTATTTCATGAATCCATTTTCCTTTCCCTACGACTTCACCACAAACGAATGTCCAGGTTTCTTACTATTCATATTGATCTGTATTTCACCACAAATAATTTATTTTTATTTTAATGATATATGTCTATATATACTTATGAATGCCTTATCGAGTATAGAAACAAATAATACAACGTCGTATCTGAATTCAAGACAGATTTTTATGTAGGTGTGTCAGTCATTGTGTCATTTTTAGCCTGTTGCTACTCTATGAGTCATTAGCTCTTGCTAGCCTAGCATATGACTGATAGGTGGCTGTGTCTGTCAGCTCAGCTAAATCAATTCAATGAGCATGGACTCTGAGTTTGAAATGTTGGGGCCTTTTGGAGAATTTTCCATGCAAATATTGCTGATATGATATGGCTTGCTCTATGGTAGATTGTCCTAGCAGAGAAGTCCAAGAAGTCTGTGCTATAGTATGGCAGTGAGGTATATTCAAGTATTATTTTATAAATACCACTCATGACAGACTAATCAGCAGATATCGCTGTCTGAACTACACCTGAATTGTTAAATTCGTTAATTATACAGCCAATTAGCAAGAAAAGCAGGTCTTGAAGATACAATATTGGTTGATTGTATTTCAAACACAAGGTGTCAGAGTCTGTATGTGACCCTTAGGGTAACTGTGGTTCAGGAGTTACAGCAAGTTGTCCATTAACCAGAAGGTTGGCAGTTTGATTACCCATTTCCCATTTTCCTCGGCCAAATTAAACTTAATCCAACAGTTCTCACCATGACCATCACTGACAAGAGGGGATATCTATTTAGAGATGAAAGCGAAAGATAGACAGAGACAGAGAAGAATGCTTATCTAATGTTTAAATGTTTTTGCTGGTTTTGTTTCGACATTTCTTTCAGATAGATATAGAACACTTTCAGAGAAATAACAAAAATATTGAAATGATATACAAAGACAACACACAATAGGCTAATGGAATGCAAAGGTGCATTTGATCAGCTGATTATATATTAGATTTGGGCCTCACAATACCTGTTTGATACCAATAAGACCTTCTCATAGACTGCAAAGTCGCAAGTGATTCTCCTCAGAAGACTATAAAAAACTACTCATCTTGCAGGTACTTTGGTTTTACTTTGAGCCCTTTTATCCAGTTCCTAACCCACAGGATAATTTGGATGTGTACAAAGTCCTCCTTGTGTAAAGCAATTTTTTTTAGAGCTACAAACAAAAGGCATCTCCAAAACCTTTGCAGGTTCAGGTTCGGGGTGGAGGCTGCTTCGTTATCTGCAGGTAGAAAGTGAATGGAAACACAAAGAAAGAGCCTGCATAATGTTTTTGTCGGTATCTCTATCTAAGAACTTCTTTTTAATATATCCGGACGTCTCAATAAAGGTCAGAAGACTGAAAAGTAGTGTGGGTGGCATTTTCACATTCTACCTAAAATAGACTTTTTACCCTCAGCTCATGTTTTATCTCTATCATATGACATGGTTACTTTCATATGACAGTGAGATTTGTCACGTCTTTTTGTTATGATGTCAATGATAAAGAAACCTAAATATTTAGATATTAGCAAAGATTAAGTTTCTAAAGAACAATTAAAACAATGAATTATAAAGGCAAACACAATTATTCAAATAAACATGTGGTGAAAGCTATCTAGCATGGAGTCCATGGACTGAAAGAAGGATATAAATAGTTTGATTATAGAGAAGAGGACGAGCAGAGGCAGTGCATGGTTGAACCAACAAAAAAACAAACATATGAAATGAATTCAGCATTAGCTAGGAAAAAATATTCGATGTGTAGGCCTAACAAAATTAGTCCGTAAGGCCAATTTTAAAAGCAGGGACACTGCCACCTTTAGGCAGTTATGGGTCATAGAAGAAAAACTGAAGGCGGCTGGAGCTGAAGCTTTTGCAGCTTGTCCTCCATGATAACCAGGCATTCACAGCTGACCTCAACATGAGGACATTCGGTTCACTTATTCAGTGTACTGAGTGCAAATAAAGGGACATTATACTTTTCTAGAACAGTCCACCCCAGCCAAACCAACCGACACAGACCTCTGGCAAGTTGAGGTCTATACAGCTCTCTGGACACCACGCTTGAAATTGTCATCAACGATCCACAATGTGACTGATGTAGGAAGTTAAATAAATAATACATCGGTCAGGTTATGAAAAATATTCAGTTCACTATAAATGGTGGCTATGATTTTAATTTGTAAAGTATGTTTCGGAGGAGCAAAGCCTCAGAATTACAGTCTGAATCTTTTTTTTTGTTCTTGAAATTATCTATAAAGTAAAGTCATCAAGAAATGACCTGACAGTCGTTGCTGTCTGTATCAGGTGGAAGCATCACAGATAGCCATAACCACAGCGAAGACCAATGTGCTGAAAAAAACAAAACTATAAAATAAAATATGAAAGTGCCTTTTTTCCTTAGCCATCATATATTCAAGGTCATAATTTTCAGTGCACAGAAGACAGCAGTTCACGTGAAGTCCCCCACTGACATCTGTCAATGTCAAAACCATCAATGCACACAGTGTGTGGGCAATTATATCCATTTAATGTAATGTAAGCTATTATGCAACCATGCAACTGCACTGCAGAATTTCATGGAATAAGCGGCACTAATAATGGTTCTGCACGCCAGTATAAAAGCATTTATGGTTAGAACACCAAATAACCACCATCAAATGGAACTTAGCTTTTAAAATAGTTTTATAAGAAGGCTACTCATAAATCACAGTATGTTCAACTGTCAATCAATAAATGGCTTAGAACTAAACGTAGGTGAAAGTTGAATCCTTCATTTAATCAAATGTATATTCAGCTTGAAGACATTTATATGTATCAGGTAATTGTTCATTTGTTTGTGCATTAGTTAAGTAAACTTCTTGATATGAGTATAGAAATAAAAATGAATGAAGACAAAATAAGAAAAGGTCAACTTAAATTTTCTCCTGCAGGTTATAAAGTCCAAGTGTAATCTATTTATGATACATCTGGCAAACGGAGCTCTGGTTTCTATGACTTCGGTTTATTTTTCTTCCACAAATTTCTTTCTGCAGAGCTAGTTTCAATTGATCATTATCATAGAATTTCCTGAAAATGGTTTTAGGGAATGGAGAGCATCTGGAGAGCAGGACAGGCAGAGGAGCAGGTAGGGGAGAGCGGGGTAATTTGGGACATCGGGTGATGTGAAACACCCCATGTATCTAGGCAACAGAACACATTTGTGATCATGTGACTATTATGTTTTCAAGCCCCTCCCATTCCCCCCTTGCCATGAAGGAGAAGTTGGTGTAGGTGCTGTGGAAAGTATGTTTTTTCAGAAAAATGTAAAAGTAAAATTTCTTGCTTGGAACTTAATCAACTGTTGTGTCAAAACAAATTGATTCAGGTAGAAAAACTTATATCATACATGTTGATGAACTTTCAACATATAAAACCATGTGATTTATGCTAGCTGAAGATTAGCCTGAATTGATCAAAGATGTTAAAAAAAAATTTTTATAAAATTGTGGCTTCGGGATAAAGTGGGACGAATGCTGTGGGGTAAAGTGGGACAGTGTCTCACTTTACCCCACCATGAAGCACAAGTTAAGTTTAGTCTTAAATATATTTGAGTGTTATATTACATTATATATGTTTTATTTTTAATGTGATAAACATTGTAGAAAAGCCATCATGCCAAGAAACAACACCAGGAAGACAACCTGGGGCCAAACACCCCTCGCAGAGATGGAGAGTGCAGCCGCTGAGGTCATGCAAGGAAAGAAGTCCTTAAGAAAAGCTGGAAGGGATAGAAATATTGACAAGAAAACCCTCAAAAGATTGATAAAGAAAAAAGAGAAAGGGAAAGTAAAATCAGTAGCCTGGGGTGCAGTAGCTTAGGTAAAGAGAATATTCACAGATGAGATGAAGGAGGAGCTTGCCAAACACTTGAAACAACTAGCTGACCAGTTCCATGGCCTTGCTCCAGTTAAGTGCCGTGAACTGGCATTTGAATACGCAGAGAAAAACAATATCCCTGTCCCTGCCAATTGGACAGAGAAACAATGTGCCGGTAAGCTAGGATGTGCAAGAGATCACATGAATCATAATAATCATAAATGTGCTTAATTGACCAATCCCCATGATTCTGTTACTAGTCCGATATTAGTGGTTGTCAATCTAGCTGTCGGGATTTTAACTATTACAATATGTGTTGTTATGGTAGTTTTAAAGTGGAAAAAGTAAGTGGACCACTTTACCCCATAGCTGGGGTAAAGTGGGACACAAGACCACTTTTTTTAAAACAATCATATTTTCACTGCCCTTTGTCCTGAAGACATTCTGATCATTTCCTTTGCTAGAAAACATCCTGAACTAATGGGAAATGTGTCAATTTTACTGATATATCCGTTTAGCTCGCCTAGAGGTGAGCAAATGTAAAAAATGTCCCACATTACCCCGCTCTCCCCTAACTGAGGACAGAGGACAGAGGACAGAGGTCGGGCTGGACTATTTTTGTGCTCCAGCTCAAAAATAGTCTTCCCAGAGAAATAGGTAGGGACAAACAGGGGCAGGCCGGGGGAACCTGAGACCAAAAGGATGCTCAAAGTTGGCCGGAGCATTGTACCATTTACGTCTATGCCATCTGGCAGAGAGTGGAGTGAACAGGGCTTAAATACTATATTAACTTGTTCAATTGATGAGATGGTGAGATACAAATGTGGTCTGTATCTGTAATTTTTTACACCAAGCCAGAGAAACATGAACAGGTGTCAGTTGGACAATGGGAACATCAGGGTCGATCAGTATATGCTGTCCTCTAAGAAGAACATTGGATAAAACACAAATATCTCTTTTTTTAATCCTTACATCACTTCCTCGCATCTTTCAGGAGGAGATTATATGAATGAGGGAAGTGAGGATTCTCGATCTGATTTCGTCTCATCAGTCAGGACATAGACTTACGTGACTTGGGGGACTTTTTCAGAAGAAAATAGTGCATCAGCCTCGACGACCAGCAGTGAGTGCAACAAGAATAAAGGACTTCTAGCTTTGCTTGCTTTGTTCTGTTGCGCAGTCAAATTCATTATCAGTACTAAGGCACCTGCATGCCCAGTGTATGTGAATGTTCATGTGATAGGCATTTACAGGTGTGTTAGTTTGGACAGAGATTATTTCTGATACAGAACTTAAACTGCGAAGACAGACAACGTTTTCGGTTACAGATGAAAATCGACTGTATCCAGACGTCTATATTAGTCTCAGCCAGCGAGATAAGGGATTGAGACAAAGGAGAATAGGAGCAGAGAGAAGACAAGGGAAAAAGCTTTTAAAATAATTATCTTGACTATAGTAAGAATGTCCACAGGGACTTAAAAGACACTGTGGCTGTAGAGGCCACTGAGTCCACTCAAGACCAGTTACGCAAAGCAGTCCGCTGCACTAGTACATCTTGTTCTCCACATCTAATGTACAGGATACCCCAGGTTCACATTCATTTACAGAGTAAATCATGTACTTTTTGTTATCCTTGTAGAACTATGTGAAATTAACATTTATTTATAAAGAGAAAAGCAGTGAGCAACTAAATGTATGGGATGTCACGGATAGTGCAAAAAACATTTGTCATTCATTAATTGTAAAAAGGAAGAACAGATGAAGGTTGAATCGAATATTTAATAAATAGCTATTTCTATTTTATTCTATACAATGCAACACAACAGCAATAATTGTGCTTTTAATAAAACTATAACATATCTGTGGATGGCAAAACTATACTTTAATGCACTTTGAGTGGTAACCTAGGCTAAAAACAGCTCTAGAAAAACACTGAATAAATATATGTGGATATTTATGTTTGATAGTAACTGGGAATCCACAGGTAACTTTTCTTACAAATTCAAATCACACAACATTCACAATTATGCAGTTGAAAATGTCTCCATTTATGGGACTAAAAAAGGATTATCTTATCTTATCTTCATTAATTTGTGAACAATTTTGACTCAGTAAAAGACTCAAATGTCATTTGTTATTCACATGCCCAAGGAGTAAAGTCTCTATTTGGAAACATGTCTCACTCTCTCCTAAAACTATAAATCAGAGAGGATCCGAATAACACAATAGTGAACTGTCTTTATGAACCATCTAACATTGTGTATATCATTACAATATTGATTAGCTGTCATTAGTGATAAATTAAACGAAATGCAGAAATTGCAATACTTTCTTCAATCAAACCTGCAAATAAAGAGTTGTTGATTGCAAATTATTAATTAATATAGTACAAGGACATTCTCTGAGTACAGACCTGCCTGGAAATGTCATAGTCTAAAACAAAGTCTTGTTTTCATCATCGATGGTTGAACATACCAGTGACATAACAATATGACCAGCTTTTCAATGTGTTCCAGCCTAATCGCTCTCTGTCACTCCTCCTCTGGCTCTGAAAAATGGGGGGGTGAAGGGGGATTATCAACACAAAATTAATATAAAAGGGCTGCAAATTACAACACTGCAGCTGGCATGGACGCACTATGGACTGTATATAAAGATATATGTGTAAAGAGAACACGTCTAATTTCCAAATAGGACCCTGAATCTTCAGCTGAATACAGAATTCGGAGTGGGAGACTGAAGCAATCAGAGGATGGAGCTGCAGTAGGTCCCATGGATACACATGCTCGACCAATCATGAGTCAGTCTCAGCTCTCCATCATGACATTTCAACATGCTTTACCACAACTTAATGAACACTTCAACATCAGCACGATAAGAACTACTTATAATAACATAAACCATCCCCGGAAAAAAAAATGAGTTTACTTTTGCCCATGTCCCATCCACTAACAATAATAGTAATAATGACAACCTGATTCGGACTAACGAGGCAGGGTTTATGGCCTTTACTGTAGACAGCCACCAGGGGGTGATTGAGAAACCGTGGCTTCACTTCTTCGGCGCTGTCATGTCATCCATCTTTGTATGAAGGTGCAAGCTGCAGCGATTCAGCAAGGTAGCCACCATACACACACAACACAGCCAGTTTGTCACAGGCATGATCATTAACAATCTATATAGGAAAAGGAAAGTCTGGCTTTTGTACATAAATGCAGATAATTAATCACATTACACATCCTGTTTTCCCTTATAGGCTAAATCCTGCAGAGCTGAGGTAACCAGAAATTAAAATGTATTGGTAACTCAAGTCGCAGCAGAAATTAGTGGCTGAGATGTTGAGGAATCCAAACCCCACCCACACACAGATTTTCAACAGAAAAGATGGAGGGCGATATTCACACGTGTCAACAGACAAAACATCATGCTCAATAATATTTTTAACCCATGCAGTATTTAAATCAAAATATAATCAATGTAGCAACGGTGTGGGTGCACATGACCTTTGTGTGTGTGTGTGTTTGTGTGTGTGTGTGAGTGAGAAAGAGAGAGAGAGAGGAAACTGCTAGGTCTGACAGTGCCATATAATGCCTAATGAATGCCTGTCTTTATTAGAAACCATTAATAAGGCGAAATGCCCCTCACCATCCGATCCTCTCTAAGAGAATGTGTGTCAACATGAACAATTACCAGGCTGATAAAACACACATGGCCCTGTCTACTTCATCTCCAGGGCCTTGATAAATGGCAGGGGACATTTATTTAGCCGCAGAGGAGCCCAGATGAATCATTTAATATATATTTTGGCCTGTGGTCTCACTGGCAAGACTCACAGGGCGAAGAAGAAGGCTTATTTATTTCTGCATGCACAGCTTCAATATGCACAACATGTAATCATCCTGCCCCCTTTTCTCTTCTTTTTGCCAACAGTTATGGGGAGCAGGCTGGACCACGACGTGAATTGTTATCATTCAGATCCTCACTCGTGAATTATAGGATCTTTCACAGAGAGGCTACTTATTGATTTACTGGTTTTTAATCACACAATTTGTAGTGCTGTTTGTACTCAAAGTAAATATGGATCAACCAAAGTTTTTAAAAATACAGAATTTTTTGATGTTCAATAACAAAAATAAAATCTCTTAGCAATACTAATAATACTGCTAATAGTTTTGAAATGAAGCAAGGCAGTATTTATTGAGGTTGTATCTTAAAATACATCCAATGTCCTGTATTTTGTCTTGCAACCTGCAGTGGGTCTATTTATATAGATATGTTCTTGTCTTGATGACCACACAAAGTGCTTCAGTTGTGCCATTTACCCATTCACACACACCTTTATACAGTGCATCAACAAAAATGTGCAACTCTGTCAGGATTAAATATCACTCACACACTGCTGGCACAGCCATCAGGGGAAAACTTGAGGTTCAGTATATTCCCCACGGACACTTCAGCATGTGCAGCAGAAGAAAGAGAACACATATGATCATTTTCGAATTTTTGTATGCTGATTATTAATCCTCGCTCAAAATGGTTTAATTTATACAACTAATTACAGTATAAATGCAGTGCTGCAGCTGCAGCTGAACATTGTGATTGAGACTGACAAGAAAGGTTTGTTACCTGAAGGTCTATAACTTTTAATCTTACCTGGTGACTGTTCGTGAGTGACTACTTTGTGATGGTGGTGTTGAGACGTAATCTCTTTAGTTCTAACGCTCTGTTCCTCAGGGTTCTTTCTTGTCAAAGCGCTGCCTCCCTTACCTTCCTGGAGTCTATTCTCCTTTCCTCCAGCGAGCAACAACACCAACACGGTTCTTATTATGCCGTCAGAGGACAACAAACAGCCAGAGAGACAAAGAGACCCAGCTGTAAGCCCATTATTATTAAAACCTTGCTGTTTACACTGGAGTAGTGGCCACTGTTCTTCATCCACCAAAAATTAATGAGATCCTCTCTGCTAACATTGACACTTTGAGCGTAGCGAGCAGAGAAAGCGGGGGGGGGACCAAAAGGCTTTGATGAGCTAATAAGCTTTTAGTTACATAGTCTTTTCATTTGAGAACGCACACAGTGTCTGTCTGTGGAGGCTTGCTCTCCGCCGCAGACACAGCAGAGGTGAGGAAACAACGGTAATCTACTTCAGCGTCCTGCTTTTCAGGATCATATGCTGTTCTCAGCTCAGTTTTATTCCTCCTCTCGATGTGTCGAAATGCATCCGACATGATGTTGAAGAACTATTTTGGCTCCTGGGAGTTAAATAAGAGCTGATCGCAGTCACCCACTGTGCTTCGCTCGCAGATTATTGTCTTGCTTTTTACAGTGTTTATATCTGCTGAGGGCGCTCTACTGTAAAATCATGCAATATATTTGCAAAAATATTCATTCACCAACCGGGCTCAAGACACTGCTGTGTCAATGAGCAGCAATTGCTTGCTCACTCCAAATGGATTCTACAAGCTAGATATTCCCACCCGTATTTTTCTTTTCTTTTCTGTTCTTCATCACAGGCTTCCACACTTCTGCAGTGCACGTGAAACCAAATATGAGAGCATTACCTCCGGCACTTTGCAGCTTGTCTCGGAATAGGATATTTTGTTTCACGATGAAAACAATGTAATGCTTTCCCGGTAGAGGAAGAAAAAAAAGTAACCCAGATTGTTTGGTAAAATATAATCTGAGGGAGAAAACGATGTTACAGAAGCATGATCATGTCCTCGACAGAGCTGGTGGGGGCAAGGCCATGCTGATAGAAGCAGTGCAGCAGACATATTCATAATGTGCTCCTAAGCTGCCATCAGATGAAAACCTGCTGTTTGCTGCCTGAGGATATCACTTAGAGAAGATTTCTAAATGAAATGCTGATGTGAGGTGGATGTTAACTCTACACACTAATTACCTCAGTGTATGAGACACAATGGAAAAACATGGAGCTGTTACGGGATGTGGGAAATTAAAGGCCAAATCTGCTTGTTTTCAGAATCCATTTACTTGTCAAAGCTCATGTTTCAGTATCTTCCCTTTTGGATCCACCGAGCAACGCATCCTGGAAGAGCTGTAGACCCAGAAAGTTCCATCAGACTTTCACCACGAGCACATTTTGGGTTACCTCCTGACTCATGAAAATTCTGTCCCTATATTTTCATTCAAACGCCGGTAAGCTCAATAGCCCAAAAGCGAAATCTCCAGCAAAGGAGCCCCCAGCTACTCCAACAACTTCTCCCAGAAATGCAGACAATATTCATCTAAAGGCAGAATAGATCAGAACCCTGAATCTGCTGAAGCTTCCATCCTGTCCTCTCTCCTCAAGTGACATTGGCACCTAATGTTGTGATGCCAGAATTCATCCTTCAGAATATAACATTGAGAATATTACATATCCTCTGCACCATTGAATTAAGGAATCAGAGTGTGTCTGGTTGGTTAAGCCATTCCCTGCTTCTACACCGATTCATCTCTATCTTCCCTTTTTCTGGAAGATCCTGTCACAAAAATAACAAATGCACACAGTCACTGTCCATGTGCACTGGACATGCAGCTGCGCTTCGCACGGTGCACCATGGCGCATGAAAATGGGGGCCCATATTCTTATTGACAAGTGATTGCATGTTTCCACCAAAATGTGGCCTCACTCAGAGTCAGTGTGTGGAAATGAGCGTTAAACCGAGATTATACCTGTTCTAACAAAGTATATATCCATATTGACAAAACTGGATTACATGACAATACCGACGGTGACGTAGTGGGTTCAGCAAGGTTACAAATTTGTAAAATTAACTCAAACTAGTTCATCTCTATCTGCAAAAGCTAAACTTTGACCTTGCACAACCCGGCTTTCCACACTAGGCCATAAGTATAGTAAGACAGTTTATGTGCCCATGCAGTATAACCTCGGGTTATTTTGCCATGCAGACTTTTGTGCTGTTACTCGATGTTCACACAAGGATTTGAAACATCCGGCTGAGCAAGTATAGTCTTCAATAACAAACGTAAGTCAACGTAATGCAATGTCCTCCTCCTGTCCATGCCCTCCTCTTGGTGTGTGTTTAAGTGGAGAAGTTACTCCTCCTTTGTTCATTCCTTCAGATACGCATATTGATGACAGTTAGGAGAGGGCCGTACATGCGACTTCCCAAGAATGCTGCACACAGCTAAGTACAACCAAAATGCCCTGGACATGCTTTTGATCGTGTGTGTAGATGTCCAGAGAGAGACTGGATGCAGTAGTGTTAATTTGTGTAGCTGCACTGACGTGTGACTCTGAGTAGTACACACTGAGAAACATGGGGTTAGTTGTGAGTTTTATGGAAATTGCCTTCATGCCAGGATGCCAAGTTGATCTCAGGCACAACATGCGGCTGAGGCTCTGTGGAAATGCAATCAGTCAGCTCCGACAGGGGTCCCCCAATTCATTTGAAACTGCAAATCTCAAAATTGGTCAAAGGAAATTGGGTAAGACCAAATCTGGTCAAAAGCATCAACATTGATTTGCTTTTCAGGGGGGGGGGGGTGATGTAGGAGGCCAACATCAGCAGCAGAGAACATTTTGACAATGAGAAGCAGCCCAACAAAATACAAAGACACACACTTTAAACCCTGTCTGTTGAGAAACAAGCAATTACAGTGGAGCTGTGCAGAGGGAGAACGTGGTTTCAAATTTATATCAGAGAGTTCAGCTTTCGGAGAGTTCAGGGTGCAGGGCTGTCATGCTGCTTCGAGAGCGTCAAGGTCAGATGAAAATGACTGGTTTGCTGCCACTTCAACCATTGACATCACACTGCATTACATATATGTCTCCCTCAAATGAGGAACTAGGAGCCAAACAACTACCATTCCTGACATGAGGTTTCATCCTTTTCTTACACCACTTATACATGCAAGACTTCTTTTCTCTATGTCATGGTCATTCTGAGTCAGAACAACTTGCTCAGGCTGTGGCTCAGGAGATAAGCGGGTTGTCCACCAACATGAAGGTTGTGTGGCGATCCTCGTCTCTCCTATGCTGCGCGCCAAAGAATCTTTGGGCAAGATACTGAACCTCAAATTCCACAGATGGCAGAAGTCTGTGAATGGGTATACTGTCCATTTACTGTTCTCTTTGAATTATACCTATTTTCAAACATTATCTGATTAATATATGTTTCATATGTACTGTAAGGTGATAGCTGTATGGTTCGGAAAAGGGAAAAGTTGTGGTTATGGCAGATACTACTCTCATAATAAGTATTTCTTATTATAATATTTAAGGATATAGTGGTCAGAAGCAACTTCCTTTATATGACATCAAAATAAGTAATATTGAATCTGATCCATGACCAAATAGGTTTCCAGCTCTTGCTCCCAGTTTCAGAAGCTCTGGTATTTGATGGATCCTGGTTCTCTGCTCATCACACTTGTTTGTTGCTGCAGTTACTGCCAAATCTACTGTTGTTGGAATACTATTGGCTGGGAAATGGTTTCCTAGGTCAGCGGTGGATGCAAATCCCCTCTTCTGCAGGTTATTTGATGCACCAACAGAGGAATGGAATGTAGCTAACACAGCTTTTTTAAACAACAGTACACCCTGAGTTTAAGTGTGAACATAATGCTGATGGATCACCAGCTAAATCGTATTTCTTTTTTGGGTTATTTTTCTCATTTTCATATCTCTATATTTACATATATGTATTCGGCCTCACTGCAAGGCAACGAATAGCAGGATATACATTTCGGCTGGCTGTACAAGATTGTCCATGCAGCTACTGTGTTTCCATTTTGAAGTAAAAATGAAGTGAAAGTCTATTTTGGTCATCTCCGGCTCCAAACAAACCCAGGAGAGATACGATTATTTTGGCATGAAACCATGCATGCGTGTCTGCGCAGATCAAGTGCACAAGGGGCGGTCTTTGGGGCTTAATTTCATAAATTAGTCTTAGTTACAATGTCTACAGTACAAATTTGTTCTAAATCCTCAGGAAATACATGTAAAGATTAAGATGCATTTATTAGTCCCAAACACATGCACAGAAATGCAAAGGCACACTCATGCAGGTAGGGAAATTTAACTTCTGCTTTTGACCCATCTGGTGCAGGACACACAGAGCAGTGAGCAACCATGTACGGCGCTCGGGGAGCAGATGTTGGGGGAGTAAGGTGCCCTGCTCAGGGGCACTAGACAGGGTAGGGAGACTCTTGGATTTTTGGACAGATCAATCCAGGCTCGTCTTTTGTTGTCTCTCCGTGGAGTCGAACCAGAGACGAACCAGAGACCTTCTCTGCCCATATATAATAGTCCAAGTTTCTGCCACTAGACCACCGCCTCTCCTACCCCACAATGAAGAGTTTAATAAAAAGCATTGCCTTTCTTTTAGAGCTTTTGAATAACTTTTCAATACAGCACTTAATATAGCATATCTTCATTTAACTATCTATAAATAGCAATGTTAGTATTTGTTAATCATCAAATTTTTTATTAAATATTGGCGCTTGTAGCAACAGTTTCAGTATATTACAGTATATGAGTCAAAGCCTGCAGGGCTGACAGTGTGACAGATGACTACAGAGGAGGAACACTGTGATTACCATGGGACCTGCTGAGAAAAGCGGCTCATTCGGCTTTTGGAGTGAAATCAGGGATTAGTGCAGATTTGGGAGATTTATGTCACTATAGCACCTGTAATTTGACATTTCAGGTTCTCACACTGTGTATCACAGTTTCATTCTCAGACTCATTCACACTGGGAGAGAGGTAGAGAGCTGCAGAGGTTCAGTAGGTTTTTATCACTACACCATTCCCACTAAGTTTCAGCAACAAGCTCTGCAATGCTGAATACTTTAGTCATATTAGTGCAATAGCCAATGAAGTCTTAAGGCATTGCATGTTGAGAACTCTAGGCATGCGGCTCTGTCAAAAAAATTAAACACATGTATTGGTCGAATACAATAATGCAACCAACAATAATTGATCATTTATCATTTTTAATGGAGATCCACAGCAAAAAGACCACACTCTTTTTTAGTACTATATCAGGAAGCCCAACTATCACATCTTAAAATTATATCAAAACCACTCAAAAGAAAAAAAGTCAAATTCCCCAGCAGACATTTTCACTTGTCACAGCAGGAAAAGCACAGTTGGTATTACCAACATGACTGATGGCTCTGTTCTTCTTAGTGTCCCACAAGTCAGGGCAGTGTGACGGGATGCGCAAAAAATAACTCCCTGAACCTGAAGAACTGAATTCTGACATCTTGCAGTTGATTATTGACTCCTGTGCCTTTTCTGTTGAAATGTCTGCTATGGAAAAAAAAAGACATCTATTTTTCCTTGATATCAACACACAGTCACAGCCTTTCGTCCCGGGGTTTTAATCCTATTACCTTCAATAGTTACAAAGCATGTGTGCTAGACCCTGCGTCACCACTTGACATGTAATGTCACAGCAATGACTGTGGTGATCCTCACCTGCCACCAGCAGATGAAGAGTTGAGCTTATCCATGATAAGCCGTGGTTGCTTTGCAAAACTAATGACAGCCTCAGATGTATGTGTTTTGTATTAATAACTAAATGTTAGCATGCAAAAGCATTATGCTAGGAATTTTATATTTTGTACATTTAAGAATGATAATAACTGTCCCTTAATGTCTTGTTGTTACTGGCTACTCTCTGAACAAGACAGTTTATTTTTTACAATCTAATTATCAGCCACTCATCAGGGTTAAATTTGCGTTGGCGACAACAAGCAACTTGTTACTAACCTGTTCTTGACTAGTGAGCATAAACGTGTCTCTGAGGGTTATTTTTCAAATGTTAAAAATATTATAGAAAGAAAGTATTTTTGGGGTTAAACTTACAGTTGATCTATGCATCCTCAAGATAGCAATGTGCCTGGCCATCTGCAGGTGCACAGATCGGTAGTTTGAGTGTCAGTATCCGCCCAAAGACACTTAGCAATGTAAGGGTTGAATGGCTTGTTACTTTCCTAATGTCCATATTTTTGGTTTCTTGCATTATTTTTTTCATCATGAAACACTTGTCCTTTTGCAAAGTGCTACTAAGTGTTACTTGTAAGACAGAGGTTTTAAAAGAATGACTGTTCCTTTAACATACTCTCAAAATAATAATAAAAATGTCTCACCACCATGCACTTAAATTCAACAAAGACAGTGTCTCTCTCTGTCCTTTGCTCTTTGTCTTATTTCCCCCTCACATCCTGTAGATCTGCTTTTCTCCTGTTTCCCTCTCAATTTGCTGTATCTCCCGGTATGATAGAAACATTAGGCCCCATTTCCTCCCATTCACATGGCACTATTAATAAACAACAACAACAAATAGATGGGAGGAGAAAAACAGAAAGAGGGAGAAAAACAACACAGGCAGTGGGTGAGGAGCATAGTAATTGTGTGATTTATCCTCACTGAACTACCGCAGTCATAGCATAATTAAACATGAAAAGCTAAATTTATCGTGGTGCGCTCAGCCTCCTCATTAATTTAAAGCTGAGACATTCAGAGAGGAGGCTTTTTCTAATCCACCCACTGTTTCTCTTGTTGTCATTTCTCCCTCTTTCCCCTCCTCTGCCATCCCTCCATCCCCTCCTATTACGGAGCATTAAAATGTATATTACCCTCAGAGCTCCATCATCATAAACCACAGGGCCCGCAAAGAGGGAAGCAGGGGAGGGAGGGAGACAGCTGAATGAAATCCTCAGAGGAAGAGAGAGATAAAGGGTGAACACAAGAAAGAGGGAGAGTCAGTTAGGCTCATTAAGGATAAGAAAGGCTCTCATTAAGACGGAGCTGTCTTGGTCCCATGTCTTGCAAGATAGCCACCTATTTGTTGCCTAATAGCTCCAGCCACTGCAAACTTGTGATATCCATCTCCTATAATGAGAGGTAGCAGAGGTGACGCCTCTCCCACCCATAATGCTGAGTGCCTCTGTGTCATTAACAATCATTCGAACATCCACTAATTGGCCGCTGTGTATGTTTCTTCTGCTTTGCCTCCACCTTGTCTCCTTCCACTTGGTGCACGTTTCCACCCGCAGACAAACAAACTTGTCACTGGTTTGATTTGTTTATGTGTTCTATTTGTTATACTTGCTCCCTTAAACTGTAAATCAGAGGAGCAGTGTAGCATGGGTAACTAATAACCCGCCTTGTGCATCTGCCTTCAGAAATTATGCAGCAATCCGTGCTGCGGCTTGTTGTCTGTCAGGCAGTCTGCTCTGGTCCTGTCAGTGCCCACCACATTGCTTAAAGTTGGAAAAACATATTCTCGGAGCAGCCGTGAACCTGGATCGAGTGAAAGGTGGGTGGAAACTGTCAGTAGTCACTTATTTAGCTCTTTAAATAAAAGTTAATCCGAGCTGGCAATTAAAAAACTTCCTACTAATGAGCAACTGGGTGCACTTTGCCGCCTTGAATTTGTCATCGCTCATATTGAATCAGTCTTGTTTTGGGGCGTGGAACAAAAGAAAACAAAGAACGCAACCTGACTGGTTCTGTAATGCGAATTAAATACGCTTAAACATTGTGTGAGAAGAAAGCCGAGGGACGTGTGATGTTATATTATGGCTGTTATCCTTGTGAGCTGCAGACCTGACAAACAACAAAAGTTATACGCAGAAGAAAGTAGAGAAAAGAAAGTGGAAGAATATAAATGAGAGACATTAGAAAAGTGTTTACTGCCTTAAATACAAGTCAAAGCAAGACTTGAACAGCCTTGTTTGTTTTTTGTGTGTAAGGATTTTTCTCAGCAGATATAATGACACAATGTCAAAACATTGGGTGACAACAACATGTGAATCCCTATTAGTGTTGGTTTTATTAACAACAAAGGCAAGTGATGATCCTGACGGTTTGTCAAAAACGCCTGTTGTCTTTGTTTTATTAACCTTCCATTGCAAGAATTCTTACAAACATTCTAAAACTATCTTGATTTGTCTTTATTACTGTGCTTAAATAACGAAAATATAAAATAATTGAAAGGTGTAACTGGTGGGAGAGTAGCTGGTACGTTTTTGCCATGTGGAAACAATGTGAGAGCCATCCAAGAGAGAAAAAAACCTTCCTGCTTGCGCTCACCCTGCCCATGCTCTCACTGTGCATGACAAAAGCCAGGTGTTCGCAAGTGAGTCACGGAGAAGTACTCTTCTAGCAGTTGTGAAGCAGTGCGCCTTCATGTGTTTTGGGGGCATTGCTTTGATGAGAGGGCTGAAGGAAGGGGTTGGTTGTATCAGTTGCATTTTTGTAGAATGCAGCCTGCCTCCTCCAGGTTTACCAATCCTGGCTGTAAAGTTATTCAATCAGTCACCAATATGCTCAATGTTACCTCAAACAGCAAACACAGCTACCCAAAATATCAGGAAACTGTGCTATGGAAACTCTTCTGCTTAAATTCCTTGAACATTTACACATACAATGAAAATCTAAACTGTATACTCTTGTATATAAAGTCATGAATGCAGTCATCTGTGGTGTCGTGTAGTGGTTCAACTGAAGCCAGGCATGGTTTCTGTTCTCGTATATTTTCTCTGCTGTGGCTGGGATACTTCTGCAAAAACTATGCATGGACAGGCATATGCCTGTCCATGCATAGTTCAAATACTCACTGTTGTACAAATACTTGCTGCCCAGCAGCTCAGCCTTTACTGCCATGCCAGGCAGGTCTGACGAGCATCAGCACCTTGAGCTTGCAATGATATTACAGCCATCCTCCTCTTTATTTACTGGGTTTGGTTGTTGTTAATCGCAACACACAGCGACCAGTTCTCATGACTTTATGTCTGTGTATTAACACCAAGAATGGGTTGACACAGAATGGGCCTGTGATCATTCCCATCAAGATTCTGTAGGTGTGTCTTTCCTCAAAGAAAATAGATCTAAAGACGGGTGTTTTGAGACATGTCACTCCCTACCAGTGTTTGATGCACATTGTGTTGGAATTTAATGCCACTTCACGAATTCAATGATTATGAATAATTTACCAATTAATTAAACCCTACATGAAATATGATTTATAAGTAAGTATTATATCTTCGTGGAACAAATCTGACTTTCAAGTCCTATAAACTGATTTGCAGAAGATCTTATGATTGTCTCCGAAAAGGTTCCAACGGAAGGTTTTTAGGTTTAGTTAAGGTTAATTTCAGGCAATAAAAAAGTCTGGATCTACAGCAACTCTGGTGCGTCGGTGAGGCTTGACTTTGACGTTTAATCTGTGCAGAGTAGACAATTTGCACACTGACATACAGGCATCACTACAGTACATGACTGGTCATATGATTTGTGCTTTGTTTAATTCGTATAGACATTCAAATGCTTGCCTGGATGGAGACCATATCGGTGTGGATCTAGCCTTAGTTTTAGGTATATACCAGCACAGTAATGGTTGTAAATTAGCACAAGACATTTACGTACAAGTCATTCACAAGGCCACTATTTGGGAAAAGTATATAGGTCATTTATAGTGTTTGGACAAAAATATCTTTGTTTTATTTTCTGAAACACTCATCAAACTTAATAAATAGTCCAAGAAGGTATAAGTCCATTAGCTAATGTTTAGATTCTTTGGCTGTCCTTTGCTAACCATGTAAATAGTAATGGCAGAAAAAAGGAAACAGAGAACTAATAAATATTTGTATCTGTAATGCTTCATTCTAAATATTTTTAAATGTTTGGCCTCGTCGTCATATTTTTTCCAAAAATCTATTTAGCAGGTACAATAAAAAAGCAGGAATCAGTGTGTGGATCCTTCAACAATATCCTCCCTCACAGTTATTGTTCAGACTGGGACCGAAGAGTGAGCTGGTCCTGTCCACCCACCGATTAGCCCTGACCACAGCCAAGATGTACAGTTATTGCCATGGCTATCTGGGGCTCCCCTATGGGCTGTTTCATTAGATGGACTCATATCAGCCCCCAGAGATTCTCAGGCCTCTCTCTCTCTCTCTCTCTCTCTCTCTCTCTCTCTCTCTTCGACTACAGTACAGGTGTTCTAGAACACTGTGAAGTATGCTGAGCCTCCATATGTGCAGTCAAAACAAAAATATGCATCACACATTGGACAAATCATTGTCTAATCTAATACAAACCCATCATTATTATCATGAATGTATATAGTTTAGGGTAAATTGTTTTAAATGTTTCATAATTAAATACAAAATTGGAAATTAACTTGTTAACTTATTCTGTTTTCACTATGTGGCCTGAGACATAATAGTGTAGCGTACCCTCCGAAGAAAAAGAAAAAAACGTCCTGGGAATATATAAGCCAAATATTATTGCATTATAGATAGAGCAAAGAAACACTCATTAAGAAAAACTCATTAATTGATACAAAGAGAATGAATTTGGATCATTTTTAACCCACGTTCTGCATTAGAAGGGGTTTGCATATCTTTATTATTAAAGGGTTAGGTAAATAATGCCTTCTACACCACAAACATTAGTTCTTATCTAGCTACCAAAATTTTACCCACAACCAACCACTACACTTCAATCTTTCTCACCTGACTGCCTGGCACACAGGAGACACAGGGAACATGCTGCCAGCAAAACCACAAAGCATAGTGTCCAAAACCAGCTCGGCTCCGAGCTTTCAGCCAGTTTGTTTCATTATCGCCCTCCCACCTCTTTGTCTCCCCCCCTCTCTCTCTTGCTCTCGGCCTTTGGTCTCCAACAGTGTTGGACAGTCTGTCTGCTCTGAAGTCTTCATTAGCACTGCTGGCCTGCCAAGCAGCAGACGGGACAAATGGCTATTTGAGATTCTGTGCTCCTCTCCCTCCACCCACATGCGCCTCCTTCCTCCTCCTCCAAACAAATCTCCCCCTCGCCCAAAACTTTTCCTCCCACTGCTCCAAACTCTCTGTTCCTGCAGTGTTTTCCTTCATCCTTCTGCCTGTTTTGCACCTCCTTCTTCTTCCTCCACGTTGCTGCCAACCATTCAGTCTGTTTCCTCTTCCTCTACTTGCTACCCGGGGACAGGAGAGGACGGTGCTGAGCAGAACATCGTGCTGTTCTGATCTGGTCGGGGACCAGTCAGCAATGCAGGCTGGTGTGTGCCATTTGGTCGCCACAGTGCCCAGCAGCAGGGGTTCCTGGACAAACAATCACCCAGAGATCTGGGAGGCCCTTGAACAGCTCAATAAAAGTGTGCATCACACTGAGCGACATGGAGCTCACTGCAACACTCACACCCGCTCACACAGAGACACAGCTACTGACACATACACTTTGTCAGTCCTGTTCGTGAGGACCTTTCACTGCCTGCATTCATCGCCGAACACGCACAAATTCTACTTTATATAACTGGATGTGATCAAAATACATAGAAATTAATAACATTTGAACACAAAGGAACAACAAAGTATAATTATACTGACTCCAACCTTGATGAAATAGAAATGGGTTTTGCTAAAGGAAGTGTCAGTATTGTTCAATAAAATTCAGAGTTTTGGAAAATAAAACCACTTGGTATAGGTCTCTGCACAGGGAAATAAAGTGTGCCTATTGGCTGTAAAAAATAATTGGATTTCACCACTATATGATAACATTTTCTGACTTAATAGTGAGGTCATGATAATGTCTTATTTTGTTGATATGTGTATAATTTCAGCTCATGCCAATCATCCAATAGGATGCAAAGACATCTAGAAAATAGATTTTTGAAAAATGCATAATTTTCAGTGTTACTTCTTAATGGCGTCACTTATTGTATGACATCATGTGATGGGGATAAATTATCTAATCAACGGCATAAGATTTCTCTCCGTTATTTAATAACGCAACATTGTCTTTGTTCTGATACAAAAATGACAAGCGCACACAGGGGGAAAAACCCCACCTTGCTTGGGCAGCTATGTTGCATAATAAATATGAATATGTCGATCCACAGATTCTGTGATGCGTTCTGAGCAGATTGCAACAGCATCTGAGTTTATGCAGTATTTTCCTCCAACCTGTCCCTTAGTTTACACAACTACAACAAATGCAAAACCCCTTCTTCTCTGACCAACTTAAGACAATTCAAACATTTCCTTCACTATTAGAATAATCCAGGTGTTGTCTGCACAGTATGAGCAGGAGCCAGCTGAAAAAGGAAGAGATTTCCATAATACAAATGTGTAAAATCCTTAACAAACAAGTAGTGTAATTAGTTTTAAGCTTAATACCTAATAATCATTCTCCATAACTTGCCCCTGTGATGCCTCTAAATGTGTAGAGATGCCTCCTAATGTAGCACGTGTGCCACTATACCCTTTCAGTCATTAGCCCCTGATGACCCAGGAACCACTGAACTGTTAATCCATATTCTCGGGTGATTTTGTTGAGAGAGATCAATGCACTATAGACATAAAACATAACCAAATAATATAGATAATCCAAAGCAAAGAAATTAAAAAATTTGACTAGACTAACATCACAGATGTTCCAAATATCCACTGGTGTTGTGTCAAGTATGATGGCTCGATATGGGACAGAAATCAGTTGTTTACTGAGCTGTGTCGAAACGAAGTGTAAGCACAATTAGAAGCCCACAGCGCTTTTTCATAATGTATGTTGTATTATACATTTCAAACACTATGGTAATATACATGATTTAGCTTTGGCCTGATCTTTTAAATGCCCCCCCCCCCCCCTCTCAGTGGACCTGTCTCTATCCATCTATCTCCACCAGGGCTTTCTCCTCCGGTTTTCACCCCTCCCCCATTCATCTTACTTCTCTCCAGCCTTCCATCCTTTTTCATCAAATGCAATACATGTCGTCCACTGTTCCCACCACCGCTGCCACCTCCACCCGCCCCCCCAGCTGTGCTATGCAGTAAGTAATATGATCGTGTTAACCCCCGCTGTGTACGTCTACGTGGGTGAGACATGCTGGCTTCGTGTCATCGCCCCCAACCCCAACCTCCCTCTGCTGTCTGCCTGCAGGCCACGGATGCCCTATGCACCGCAGGTGAGCTGTCATTGCCTATCTGAGCTGCCTGACACACTGGCCTGCCAAGAATAGACTCTACTCCACTGTTTGCAAATCTCGGACAAACACATGAACATTCACACCTGCCTGCACTGTTAAAGTGCACCTACTCCATTGGGCTTTCTGATGTATTTTTATCGGTAAGAACTCTCTGTGAGAAATAACCCATAACTAAGATTAATAACCCAAATTAATTAAAAGATTTAAATTTATAAGTATTTCTATTAATATGATTATTATGTATAAATGAGTATTGAATATGCTATGACAACGTAGAAACACATATCAAACATCATATTAAAACATACACACACACCAAAAGCTAATATTTTGTATTTTTATGGTGGATGAAAAAGCTTTTATTGAACTTCTCTCCTAATATAGGAGTTTGTTTACTTTGCAAAAACTCATAAGATGAAAGTTAGAGCTCATCAGATATCATTCACATTTTTCCCGCTTCTAAATATTCAAAGATTATTGTAATTATTTCCAGCATTATTCAGTATCTATTTCCATTTTAAATTTGTACTCTTTTTGTAATGAATTTTTAAGACCCTTGGTGATTAATGGCTACTACACTGAAATATCACTCAAACCTAACAAACTGTGACACTCTTTCAGACGCACACAAGAGACAAACCCCAGGATGTTTTCCTCCTAACACTGAGCTGAAATGCCTTCTACTGTATAATCAAGACGAAGGCAAGAGTCCAACCTTCAAAGAGCAAAGCAATCACAGCTCCCCTTAAGGCCTGTTACGGCTATAGGTCAACAGTCCAGCTCAGTTCCCAACAATAGGAAATACATGGCTTTATTTTGTTGACTGAGAGGTGGCTGTGTGTGTGTCTCGCCCTTTCCATGTGTGTGTGTGTGTGTGTGTGTGTGTGTGTGCAGTTGTGGAGGGGGTGAGAGGTGAGAGAGAGAGAGAAAAATGGGGGGAAAGGCAAACAGACAAACCCAGGTGCTGACCCTGACTGTGACTGACCTTTCCCTCCCAGTGAGTTAGGAAACGCTGCTATCAATGGGTGCCCCTCTCTAGCCCTCTGCCCCTGTCCACATGTAGTTTCAGTCCACATAACAATAAGCTCAGACTAACCACAGATTGTTTACTTATATTGCTCTGCAACCTTCAGATTAAAATGTATACACCTATGCCAGCGCACAACAAGCATCATGTGGCCAATTCAGTTATCTTGCACAACAAATACCTGAAGTAAGAGGAATTTTTCTTATCCATTCCCTTGGTTAAGGACTGGGGTTGTTTTGGGGAGTCAAGGTACCTTCTTAGATTTCTGAGAAGGCACAATACCCCTGTATTTATAGAAATGTGTTGTATTTTTATTCTTGAGGTTGAAGATTGCCATTGCTTTGCCCACTTAGCTGTCTTAGCACAGACTGTACCTTTATCTTTTTTTATTGTTTGATCTATTGCATAGTTGTTTTTTATAATTTAGATATAAATTGTGTTTTGTTGTCATAAATCTTTTTGTCATACATCTGACTTGCCTGCGGTGAATGGAACATCGAGATTTTTTTTTATTTCTTATGCCATTTTCTCTGTAAACTCTGTAGCCAATTCTCCAGATTTTGAAGTCATGTCTGAAAACAGCTTGAGACATTCACTCTGGTCAATTGTGGCTGCATTGTCATTTATATGAGAATCTGCATTTATATTGGCACATTCAATAATATAAATAAGTCATATTAGTTTTTTTTCCCCCACCCTCTACATTGTTAGTGCTAGTCTACCTGATTCATTTTTGACAGGATTCCGTGCACAAAGTGCTTTGTGTTGCTAAAACTGTACTCCACTCACAGGAACTACATTCATAAGCCATTCAATACTATCAGTCATAATAAGGACACCTTTTTTCTTAACTATCATGTTTCTAATTACTTTTAGTCTTGCAGTTTCTTGACATCACAGCTTCTGACTGCAGTGCTGTGTTCCAGCTGAATGGACAAGCTTTTACAGATCAGTCTTCTGATCCAATTGAACCTCTAAACCACTAATGGAAAGTTTGTGGGTGATTCATGGGTGCATGTATGTGTATAAGCAAAATTTGAAATTAGCATTTTTACAATGTCAGTGCAGTTTTCTGGAACAAAATCAGGAAGCTATCCAGTTATTACTTTGGCTCCCTGTTAATAAACACAGTTCCTTTGCATGGCTTCCTGCTTGAGGAACGTAATTTACTTTAAACCTTGGCATATGATTATTATGGGGAAATATACCGCGAATACTGCAAAGGTGTGAAATGTATTATGTAGTTTATATTAAAATATTTTACATTAAAAAAAAAATTCTTGGCAACCAGTCGTAATTTATCAGTCAGAGTGGGTCACATTAATCATAAAGATGTAGATGACTGACTTACATCCTATTATCCAATATCAAGCCCATGTATGTGCCTGACTGATGTATTTTCCTTTATTCCCTCTATTTCCTCTCCTCTCTCCCTTTGAGGCTTAGAAAATAAAAGTTCTTTCATTGTTAAACCCACAGACAATTTGTTTGACAACGTCAGTCTGTGCAGTGCCGCAGAGGAGAGAATTATTTCTACTTATCACTCCTGTGATATCCCTCCCTCCCAGCCGTGCTTAATTCTTTCGTTTATTTCCCCTTCCATTCCCCTCTACTCATTTGGCATTAACATATAACTGCTGTGAGCCCTGCCATAAACACAACGGGAGGCTCACTGTGTGTGTTTGTGTGTGTGCCGCTGTGTAAGCCAGGGTGCCTTTGATCCGATAAAAACCTCAAATTTGGATGGTTGAAAGAGTTTATATACTTTTTTCTTCTCCAACATTTATGTGCTTTTATTCAGATTTCCATATATATTCAGCTTCATTCCTCTGTTGGAGACGAACAGCTGATCCTCACGATGTGGACCAAGCCAACACTACGAGAAGGAAATGTTTTGACAATTGGCCTTGTCAAATTTGGTTTGAGATTTCTTCATAGCCTTGTGCGGTAGACCATTAGATTAAGACTCTGCTTGTGTAAATCCTTTTCACTCCTTGTATGATTGATGTTCCATTTCATAGTAAAACAACAACAAACAACTTTCCACACAGTGAGGGCTTTTGAATAGCTCTCCATTCATCACTGGGATGCCTGGCCTTCTACGTGAGAGCCACAAACAGCCTGAGAATTGAAAATGTTTTCAGACTCAGTTATCAAACAAGCATTTTATTATAAATACTTTTTTCTTTTGATTTGAATCAAATTGATTTGAAGCATTCGCTTAAAAGTCGTTTTTATTCTTCATTTATGATCTGTCGCGTGGTTTCACTCACTGGGCGGCTGTGGCTGAGGGGTAGAGTGGTCGTCCTCCAACCTGAAGGTCGGCAGTTCGAGCCCCAGTCTGACCCATCTGCATGCCAAAGTGTCTTTGGGCAAGATGCTGAACCCTGAATGGCCCCCATAGAATACCAAAGTGCTGCGAATAGATGCACTGTATGAATGTGTGTGTGAATTGGTGAATGTAAAACTGTACTGTGAAGCGCTTTGAGTGGTCATCAAGACTAGAGAAGCACCATATAAATACAAAACCATTTACCATTCTTGAATACACTGAATACAAAAGCCTTCAAACATTTCAATCTCATTCTGAGAAATCCTTCTTATTTCCAACAATGAGAGAACTGCTATAAAAACAGAAGGAAAGGGAAAGTTCAAATGTGCAGAAGTAATAAACTGAATATACAACGTATCTACATTGCCATTTATACTACTACAGTACATGTTGATAAACATACACTATACCTGATGAAATCTGATCCTAACTGGACTGCATTTTCCAAAGTATCAATCAAAATTATAATCTTCTGCGTGCCAGCCAAACCTGGTGTGGGCAAATTGAACCATTTATCGCATTTATGGGAAGATTTTGGTCTAAAAACTGAGAATGTACGAGTCAAATTTCAAGTACAATAAGAATAAGGAGTCCGTTAACAGAGGGTCTGTACACGTTAAGGTGAAAAACATGACACCACCTTGTTCATGTACCAGGACAAACTGGAGAGTGTCTGTTGGCCTAATACAATGTGTACACTGATGAGCGAAACCATTATGACTACACACAAATGAAGCAGATAATGCTGGTTATCTCATAATAACAACACAGCACATGGTCTGGGCTATATTAGACAGTAAGTGAACAGTTGGTTTTACTGCTAATATCTTGATGCCATGCACAACAAGGCACCTTCAAAGGTCTTGTAGAGTCCTTGGCAGTGTTGGTAATTCTTTCCTGCTGTCTAAATGTGGACGGAATAATGGCGACATTAGAACCTAATCATTCCCCTGCTTGATGGCCAATTGCAGATAAGTGTGCGTCATGCTAGGGTGCTAGTGCACTATAGCTGCTTTTAGACCCAGCAGGGGATCCCCACTGGATTCAACACAAGTGAGTGAAACCACGCAACAGAGACATAAATGAAAAATAAAAAGGAAACACATATCTTCCGAGGGAAAAAGCAGTGTCACACACACAGAAGACACAGACGGACATGTAAAGAGAGGGAGATTTGTTGGTGTTGTGAACGTGTCTCTGCAGAAAACCCCCCCGCTGTTTTGTGCATGTGTAAAAGGAAAAACTCTGGGAAACTCTGAAGCCAATTCTCCGGCTTTTACCTAGAGGTCTAGTCTGAAAACTGCTTCTGAGTATGTTGTCCTATGTGAATGTCATTTCAGTATATAGCAATATGTGAGATATTAAGATGATTAAGAGGACAAAGAGACAAACATTGTGAATCACATGAAAAATTCAATGGAGAAAACTAAAGTAGTGAAACTCATTAAAAGCAGAATTGAGGAGATTGAAAAATATGGACTGTTGGAACATATCAGTATATTTGTTACCAGGCAGGGTTAATATATTCCCAGAATACAGGAAGGGGGAGCACCTTCCTGTGAACATCACTGTCCCAGCAGTATTAAATAATGGTAGGCTATAGTGCCTGAACTTCATCCTATAATAAATAAATGCAGAGTTTAGTTTGTATGTCTTCTGCTTTTATTCAAAGAAAACTTACAAAAGAACTACTGAAACTTATTTATGAACTGAAAGCTGCGGAGGGTAAATGAGAACTACAGAGAGACGACAAAGTGAAGACATGTAGGAAGTGCATCTTCCTTCTAGTGAACCTGCCTATTTTCATGTAATTAGCTCAAAGCATGTGAATGCAGTGATTCGCATCAGTGAACAACTGTTAACAATATGATTGCCTCAGTTAAACAAGTGTGCATCGCACACAATGTGGGATGAACTTGAGATGCAATTTATTAAACATCTGTAAATCTAATTTATATACATATAATCATCAGTGTAGGTACCATGTATTTATTATTTAAAATAGTGACAAACAAATTGCTACCAGTAATGTTGTATTTAGATTAATTAGATTAATAACTTCTCACATGCTCTCATCTGCAGTGCTGTCGTTGACCAATGTTTTCTTTTAGCCAATTATTGCCCAAGTTGGAATTTGAATTTGAATTCAGACATGTCTGAGATTATCATGGAGGAAGAAGATGTTCCACCGAATTGCTACAAATATCTGGCAACACAATTTCAAAAAATGCATGGAAATTGAAAAATATGCCATGCTGCCATAATGTATAAAGGCAGGACAACTAACTTACTTACAAGTAGTCTTGTAGTCTTGTAGTCTGAAGCAGGGTGTGAGTACAGATGTTTGCCACATTCTTCTTCTTTGATAGCGATGCTATAAGTAGCACTTTAGCAAAAAGACAGATGTATAAATTACTGCAAGACAAAGCCGTGGAGCAATGCCCAACGAGTTGCAACGATAGGTGATAGCTTTGTGTATTACACCATAGATGTGTAAAGGCCAAATTATAGTTGGGTTGCACGCACGCACGCATGCACGCAAGACACGCAACACGGCCCTTTCGAGCCCTCTGGCGGCTTGCGTGCGTCCGACTACACGACAAAGCGACGCAAGCCTCACGCAGCCCGCAAGGCTTGTGATTGGTCTGCTTACTACATCCCGTCCGGAGTCTAGTTTCCGGTTTCATGCCCCACAATACACGGAAATCACGGAAGATTTAGAAAAACGAATATGGACCAAATAGAAGAGCACTTGGCAGAAGAGATCCGAAAGTATGACCACTTGGATAACCCGTCACTGACTGGCCGATTTGTCCGCCAGAAATAGGCTATGAGGAGCCGGAGTGGCGATGTAAATAAACAGTCGACGAAGAAGAAGACGTCTCTTCTTTGTGTGTTTTGTCTTTGGAAAAACACGTTACTCCGCCTATGGTTCTGGCGGTGAATTGCGTTGCAACACGCGCAGCACGTTAGAGAAGTATAAACCAAAACGAGTCCGTCGATGCAGCTGCGTGGCCTTCCGCGGTTGCAGTCACAGGACTATAATTACGCCTTTAGGGACATCAGTGCACACAACACCTAGTAGGCTTTGCATACGTGAATTGAACACAAGGAATAATCTAGCAGCTGTAGGACATTCACCAGGTGGAACAGTCAACCCTGGTCTTTCTGTAGTTTAATGCAACATCTGCAGATGGACACACAACATTTGCAATGAACGCAAGGCTATGGCCAATATCATTGTTTTACACCTTCTGGTGAAGTCACATTATCTAATCCTAAACCAAAGTGAATTCCATACTGCCTCACCTTGAAACACCTAGAGTTATCTAGGCCAGTCCACGGAGATGCTGATAAACCTCTGCATTCTTAAGGCCTATGTATGCTTCTCCGTTTTGACGGACACGGACACATAGCAACGCCTTCTTTGCCGTGGAACGCCCTCTCCGAGCTTCTTGGAGAGTTCTTCGTGCAACTCAAATTTTTCTAACTTCACGTCGACATGGCGAAGAGCCTAAGGATAGCCCTTGGCTGTGATTGGTCCGCTAACGACAGCATTTCAGAACAACATCATTTCCGGAATATCACAAACTGGACCTCAAACTTCCTGTTTCATTCCCTATATCACAACTACGATTCTACAATTAATGTGACAAGTGTGTTGAGCCAGCGAAGTTGTCCGGCTGACGGTGGCTGGTTAGAGCACCAACAGCATGTGTGTATGGTCACATACGGTTATAATGCCCTGTCATAACAGCGCTAGTGGGCTAGCCACCATGCTTACTGCGGTTTTTGGATAAAAGTGCAGCTAAATGAAATGTAATGTAATGTAAAATAAACAAGCGTGGACTTCTTCTACATTTAAAGCTTCATGAGGTAGGCTTCTCTAAGCTTGTCTCCCGTTGCGCCACCTACTGTTCTGTCGGTGAATTGTTTTCAGCACGACAGTCTTCGGAAAACCATGAATGAAAAAGAGTCCATTCATCTGTAACAAACTTGAAGTAGCAAACTTAAGCCTTTAGTTCTCACACAAAGTGTCAACTACTCTCCTCAGTGAGGAAATAATTCCCTACCATATCAATGATTCCAATCCAGCTAAAAGAATTTCTATTCAGACGATAGTATCTACGGGTAATTTCTTAGATGAAAAAGCAATTCAGAAAAGGCTTTGATGGTTCTGACACATAACCCCAAGGCCTCAGGGCTTGATTCATGTTCTTAAATCAAGCTTTTCTGAAGGACAACACCAAGGACATGAAAATAATGAAGATAAAAGCAGAGAGGGTGAGAATGGAGGGAGAGCTCTGTATAACATCCCTCTCTCTCTCTCTCTCTCTCTCTCTCTCTCTCTCTCTCATATTTGTTATTTTCATTTACCTTAGTCTTAGGAGCGGAGAATAGGGTGGCCAATCAGGGAGCAGACACAAGAGGGGGCCGTAACAGTTGACCATTAGTAGCCGGAAATAGGTTCCAGGGAAATATTTCACACCTCACTGTGAAGGACTCTGGAAGACTGAGTTCTGGAAGCTGTCCTTTGTCTTCAGGATAAAGGAGACAGGTGGTCAGGCTTTGGATACAAATGTAGCCCCAACTATTGTTCACCGACTGTAGTTCCATGCATGAGATAAGATGTGCATATCATCCACAAATCACACATGCTCAAAATGGACCTGGAGGGCCTCCAGAAGAAGCACATCACTCACACTGTTTCAAATGTGCCAGGAAATCACCTGTGCTGTGTTTGTGTAAAAGATGTCCTGGTGGTCTGACTGGTGAGTGCTCTTCCATTCACTGGGAAAAAAGCTGCTTTTGACCAACGACAAGCATTTGTTATTTGTGTGGCAGGCAGGGCAGGCAGGGCAGCAGTGTTGCTTTACCCTGCCCACTTACAGTCGCAACAAATGTTTCCCTTGTAGAAAAGCCAACCTGTGACGTGCTGTTTGTGTATTTAAAAACTGCATTTTCCCTGCGCCAGGGCCCCCATGCTGAGTAAAAATGAAGGCATTTATTCTCCAACTGAATCGGGCCTGGAGATATGCTTTCATTAGGACTGCGATTAGCATACTGCTTGTTACTGCTGGGCCTGTTAGGGAAACAGAGCTGTATGTCTGTCTCTACATGTCCCCTCACTACAAACAACATGGACACAACTGTAGATTGTTCTTCTTTCCCCTATACTTCACAAACTCACTGCACATACACACACACACACGCAAACACACACACACTGATATAGGTGTTTGAGAATTAGAGATAAGACAGGACTATCATCCAAAAATCACAAGTGTACAAAGGTATCACGAGAAGCCATCTCCAGAGCACACGTTGTTTCATTGATGTGAGTGAAAGAGGCGGCTCCTCTTGGGGGATTAACATATGAAAAACAAACGCTACATTTTGCAGATGTGACAGGAATCCATCTGTGCTGTGTCTGTCTTAAAGGTTTCCTGTTTGTCTGCCTGGTGAGCGCAGTTCCAGTCAGTGGGAAAGTCAGTATTACGACTACAATAAGCATTTGCACACTTTTTTTCAGTTCCGTCACCATACCTTCTGACAGTCACAAGAAAAAATTTCCCTTTTAGAGACAACCTGTGCCGTGCCATTTGTGTATTCAAAAACTGCATTTTCCCAGCGCCAGGGCCCCCATGCTGAGTTAAATGAAGGCATTTATTCTCCAACTGAATCGGGCCTGGAGATATGCTTTCATTAGGACTGCGATTAGCATACTGCTTGTTACTGCTGGGCCTGTTAGTGAAACAAAAGTGTATGTCTGTCTCTACATGTCCCCTCATTACAAACAACATGGAAATCCACTGTAAAATGGAATTATGTGCATCACAGTTAGGACACAGAGGTTAGATTTGGAAAACAATTTAATGGCTTGAAGAATGAGGTCCAATTTAATGCGCTTGAGCATATGGACTAATAGGAGAGAGATTTTTTAATTTTGGGTCTTTTCATCTCCCGTGTGCTGTGGCAGTTACTAGGAAACCTCAATGATAGGTCAACAAGTTCAGTGAAAATATTTTTTGAAAAAGGTGCAGTAAGACTCTCAAATTAGAGAACAGGAAACAACATGTAAAGCAACATGATGATTTTTGGCCTTTATTCATGCCATCTTTCAATCTTTTTTTAAACAAAGAACCACTTTGGGTAAAGATGGAGTATACTAGAGAAATGTTCCATTTTTGAAGTTGGTACAAAGACACAAAGAAGGTCTCAAATAAACGGTCTATTTATTGCTTGTAAGCGTTTAGATTATTTTTTAATGTGAGGGAATATTGTAATATCATGATTCAAGCCAAGCTTTGACATTCAACATCGTCTGTATTTATATAGCTCTAACACTGCAGTGACTGAATTCAATTATTGAGTAGTTCAAAACAATCTCACCACCAAGTAATTCAATACACAACAGGAAAGATATATTTTTCGCACCATGTAAATTAACCACTAGAAACTCCACTTTAATCAAATAATATTAAGCAGTCCTGAAAACTAAAGACCCCAAAATGATCATGTTCAATTTCATTTCAACACAACTGTGTAAAACTTACATCCAAGTAGAATCAACAGTCAGATTGTTGTTTTTAACCACAATATGTATAGCTAGCTGTAATGTATACCAAGCAGAGGTCTCAAGGCACGGAATTGTTTGAAGGCTTAAAGCTATTTTTTTTCCAAAATACTACTGAATATATGAAAAAGATTTTTTTTTCTCCAGAGGAAACTGATTCAGTAAATGTGACGAATCAGCTTCGGCTTGGGCTGAGGACTTCAAGTCTGAAAATAAATAAAGTCTGGGGGAGTAGAATAAGAAGTATTAAACTTGCATGATAGCCAGAGTAAGAATCAGGATGGCTGACTGGTTAAGGCGTTGGACTAAAGATCCAATGGACATATGTCTGCAAGGATTCAAACCATCCTGGTAAACTCTTTAAGATTGCAGTGTGTACACTGCAAGATATCCGTCGAGTAACTGAAAACAACTTATCACCACCTATAGCATCAGAGTTGTTGCAGCTTACTTTTGCTGGCGGCTAACCCAAACTGTCTTGCAATTCTGACCATTCTGCAAGGCAATATTTTTCCCTTTGACAACAAGATGGATAACATATAACTCCTGAGAGCTAACACAGCGTGACATTATGGAATGCTGCGTTGGATTTATTTTACAGATCATGGCTAATTGGCAACATTTGGGACTCCACCATGCAGTTTGATCGGCTAACATACTACAGGTCAGACACACAAGTGGTGAGACCCGCGCTGTTGTGTGTGTTTACATCAGCGATGCTTGGTGTCAAGACGCTGTAGATGTCTCTAAACACTGAGGAGCTCTGGTGGAGTTTTTGTTTATCAAGATTCTTTTTGAGTCAGGCCGTTGTCCCATGTTGCTTCAAAACCACCTCCATCATACCTGTGTCAAAGAAATCACCCCCTTTCAGCCTCAAAGACTACCGCTGTCGCAACTACTCCCACCATTCTTTAAGAGGCTGGTCATGAATCACATCCAATCCAGCTTTCCTCCCACCGTAGACCCCCTCAGTTTAGATTTTGAGTAGACCAACAGGTCTACTGATGATGCAATCTCCTCTGTCCTCCAAGTTGCCCTCACTCAACTGGACAAGACAGACTCATTCGGAAAGATGCTGTTCATGGACTTCAGTTCAGTATTTAACACCATCAGCAGCTGATATGGAAACTGGACCAGCTAGGCCTGCACACCTCACTCTGCAACTGGATGCTGGACTTCCTCACTGATATACCATAGTCTGAGAGGATCAGCAATAAGACATTGGTTACCATCACACTGACCATAGGGGCCCCCCAGGGCAGAGAGCTCAGTCCCCTCCTGTTCACCCTGCTGATCCATGACTGTTCACAAACTTATATGACTAACCCCTTTGGACCAATTTGCACCAAATTTCTGGTGATGCCCATTTCACAAGACCTCTCCAGGAAAGCAGTGCCTGTGTTTCCTCCATAAGCTTAACCTTAAGAAGCGGGTGAAATTCGCCTAAAACGCCTGTTTGAGGACACCAAAATTGAATTGAATGCTGTTCTTGAACCATTTGGAGTACATGCATGATCTTGGTCTCTTTTGGAAGGGTTCATTCTGAACCCCCCGGTCTCTTTTGAAAGGTAACATTCTGAACATTCCCCCCCAACAGTCTGAATCAATCTAACTGCTACTGGCATTGAGTAATAGCAGTTGGCACACAGTGAGGTAGAAGGTTTTTATTTTCGCCTGAATATTTTTGGTAAACAGATGCCTGCTGATGACTCTAGCTGGGACGTATGAGTTGAAAAACATAATGGGACCCTAGCATGAAGCCTTGACTAGCCCAAGTTCAAATTTTAGTACAATACCACAGAAAATGAATATTTTACAGATGTTTTACTAAAGTTTTCCAAAAAGGTCATTTGGAGGCTCCAAAGGACCCTTGGTACCCATGGTAACCAAATAGGCAAATAAGGCTACTTTTACACTCAAAATCATACTTTTATATAAAGGAGACAAAACTGGTCATATGGTTAAAAATGTATTCAAATATACATCTTTCATATTTTTGGATACATGCCAGCCATTGTAGCAGTCACGGCTGCAGGAGGAGGCTTGTGGAGGACTTTGTAGTGCCCTATCAGGATGTCAGCACTAATGAACCTCAATGGACCTATATGGGAAAAGAAAAATTAGTCGAGAGCTATTAGAAGAGCCGTACAGAGGTACCACACCCACACCTATATGCATATCTGTTCACAATCATCTCGACACACAAAGGCACACTCATCTCTCCACCATCTATATACACATTCTAATCGGCAAACACAGACAACTATTATCTGTCCCACATCTAAATCCACACCTTTTACTAATCAACAGTAAATCCTAAAAAAACAAAAAAAACACGAACACACACACACAGTAATTTATAAGTTATATATTATAATAAAATACATACTTGTCAAGAGTAACGTCTCGTCCTTCCTGAAACATGGCCTCTAACTCTGAGTCAAACGACGTGTCGCTGTCTTCCTCTGATAGGTCATCATCAGACTTGTCGCTATCACACCGATAACACAGATCCCTGGCTTGTTCGGTCGTCAAGTTTCGTTTCTCTAAACGTTTCGCCATAGTGTAGCTTCAAAACTCTCCAAAGCAAGACTGAATTCTGCACACGGATCACACAGCAACGCCTGCCTTCTCCAATTGGGTCGAATGAGCTGTCCATTTAAAGTTCAGAGTTCACCCTCCATTTTGAGATCCAGAGACCCGCATTGTTTACCTATTAACAGAAGTTAGGTCGGAAAATAATTCAAAGTTGGCACGTACCTGATGGCTACTTTGAGATTACGCATCAGCTGGCTGTGGCTATTCTGTGATGAAATAGTGTGCTATGGAGTGATTATGTTACTGGATTGGTTCGCCTGGACCTTTGACAATGTACCAACACCGTTTTTATTGGAATGTTATCGATCTGTGGATTAATATCATGCTTCTTAGGTGAGTGACGTTGACTATCTTATTTATTTTTTTTGTAAGTTGTCTGGCTGTTAAGTTGATTGTACCAGTGATCGGATCTTGAAATGGTTTACATCAGTGGAATCAGAAGAATCTTAGCTTTCTAACGATATGTTGCATTAGTACCTAGCTGTACGACGCAGTTCTTTAAATACAAATGTTTGACGCAGATCGATAAAAAAGCGACCTGGCGGGCGTATTCGGTCCATGATAGCTTAAGCGGTTAAGTAAGAGCAACCTCACCAATCATGTGCACCTTCTACTGAGACACAGTCGAGAGCATCCTTGGGGGCTTCTGCTGGTCACTGTTGATTTAACACTGTCCTTCCGTCGATCATACTCTGAGATGGATTACAAGATCTCTGCATTAGTTATATTCATGGCAACAACTCAGATTCAGCTCATTGAGTGTTTTGCCTCATGGCCCATTGGCTTTTCAGACTTGATGTCATGATAGTGAACACTTCACTCACGTCACAGTATCTGTGAGTTCACAGTGGCAAGGTCTACAGTCCATAATATTGATTTCCCATTTAAATCAGTGTTCATTTATGCTACTTATGGATGTCTTATTTTTTAAACATGTTGAGTTACTGTTTTTACCAAGTACTATACAGCTCTTTAAGTAACATTTAATCTGCGGAACAATGTTCAAGTTAATCTTTAGCTCAATTTCATAGGATTCAAAGGAGGAAAAAAAAAGTCTATATGACCATTTCATCATCTTACATAGAGCAGATGTCCTAGCCCACTGCATTTAGTGTTGATGTGTTCCTTCTCCTCAAATATATCGAAATGAGACTTTATAAGTTGTTCCCAGGACACTGAAGCGGCAGGATTTTTTATTGTCTCAGAGAACTGGCACTATTCATTGATTCAACCCTGCCTGAGAGCTCTCCTGATGCATTTAGATTCCCCTGTGCTTTCTGCTGGGCTTCTCACACTCACACTACTCTCTTATTTGTCATTTCTCTCACTCATACACACAGCTTTTAGTACTGTGGTTAGACGGTTTGAAAGTTTGCACATATTCCATGCTATCATTCGCCTTTTATTGAACCTTTAAGTTTCCTCACAGTATATTGGAAGCACATCGTTAGTCCCCCCTTCCCACCTCTCAGTTGGTCAAGGCCTCACCCCGGCACCTGTCATTTATCTTGATGAGCTGTCTACCTTAAAGAAGCATCTCTTTGGAGGCTGGGGTAAGTGGCAGCTGTAAAGCCACCACAGGTGTAAAAGAAGCCGGCAGCAAATACAGTCAGTGTGCATTGAATAGCAGCACTGAGTTTCAAGTTTTGAGTTTCTTTCTCTTCTTACTTTCCTTCTATGTAGCTGTTATCTCTTCTGTGTGGCAACTATTGTGTTGTTATAGTACTGTTACAATATATATTTGTATATTCATTTAGTTTTCTTCATCATCAATTGTAAATGGTTAACAGTATATTTTACTACAATACATGCACCTGGCAAGTTCTGAAAAAGAAAGTAGAAAATAAGGTGTGGTTAAAGTTCAAAACTTCCAAAGAAAGTATGGACTGATAGATTGTGAGGGTCATCAAGACTAGAAAAACTTTTTATACATACCGACCATTTTAATGGGCATCTTCACCAAAAATTGGTTGCTCAACCCATTCATCTGCCATTCCAACCCTCTTTTGACTTCTTTCAGTGTAAAACATTTCAAGTTATTCAAGTTCCTCCTCCTGTCCTTAAGGATTAAGACTGACTTCAACTCCACGCAACAGTGGCTTTTCTTCTTCTCCAGTAGTCCAAGCAATGTAACTCATTTTGGAGCCAAAGATCGAACTAATTGTAAAATGTTTTTTTTCAGCATAGATCATTTCTATTTGGTGTCCAGAACAACATACGAAGAGTCCTAAGAAATTCTAGTTGAGGAAATATGTTTAATTATCATCAATGTGCGCCAATCAGGCCAGGCAACAATACACCCCAATGGGGCTATTATTTTGAAAATTAGTTTTAATATGCAAATTAGCTATACACTATTCGAATATGCCCAAAATACACCCAAATAGGTTTAAAGGGAATTTACTGCTATTCTGCCAGTAGCTGTATACATCCCCCAAGCCCCAAAAACAACAACAAAGACGGCACTCAGTGAACTTTACTAGGCGGTCATTGAGAAACAGACAGTCCAGACGGATTTTCATTCTTGTCGGGGATTTCAACTTTGCCATGACAGTTTTACCCAAACTTAACCAACAGGAAAATAAAACACCCGACTTGGTGAAGTCAGCATACAGGCCTCGGGAGGAAGTGACCAAACCAGTCCAGAATGAAATGCGGCCAGAAGGTGTTAATTGTTCCACACACAACCAACTGAAGAAAGCAGAGAATGTGTAAACCAAGAAAATAACCCAGCGTGTGACAACGACATCTCTCTGCTTGACCTACTGAACAGCTTCTTTGCACATTTTTAAGCACTGACACCACTGCACAGAAGTCACCAGCTCCCCCCGATGACCTTGTTTTGCGTTTCTCTCAAAGAACAAGGTGATATCCCTGGACGGTGCTGAAAGATTGTGCAGAAGAAATGAAGGATGTCCTCACAGACTTTTCAAAACATCCCTTGAGTCAGGCCGTTGTCCCATGTTGCTTCAAAACCACCTCCATCATACCTGTGTCAAAGAAATCACCCCCTTTCAGCCTCAAAGACTACCGCTGTCGCAACTACTCCCACCATTCTTTAAGAGGCTTGTCATGAATCACATCCAATCTAGCCTTCCTCCCATCGTAGACCCCCTCAGTTTGCATTTTGAGTAGACCAACAGGTCTACTGATGATGCATCTCTTCTGCTCTCCACGTTGCCCTCACTCAACTGGACAAGACAGACTCATTTGGAAGGATGCTGTTCATGGACTTCAGTTCAGCATTTAACACCATCAGCAGCTGAATTTGAAACTGGACCTGAACAACTCACTCTGCAACTGGATGCTGGACTTCCTCACTGATATACCATAGTCTGTGAGGATCAGCAATAAGACATTGGTTACCATCACACTGACCACAGGGGCCCCCCAGGTTAGAGGGCTCAGTCCCCTCCTGTTCACCCTGCTGATCCACGACTGTGCACAAACTTATATCACCAACCAATTTTAACAAATTTGATGTATTTGTCATACATATGAATGGTGTTTCTATCTATGCAAATTAGTACATATACAATAAGTGTGTAGCTCATGTACATATTCAAATTCATTTCATAAGAAACTTGTAATACAAAAAAAGTTACTTTTCAACGATACTTTTACTATATCAAATTTTATTGTGGTAGGTGTAAAGAAAAAAATAAGCCTATTTGGGTGTACTTTGGACATATTCGATTCATGTATAGGTCATTTGCATATTAAAATTCATTTTCAAAGAAAATTGTAACACAAAAAACGTTACTTTTCATGGGTACTTTCATCGTGTAAAGTTTCATTTTGATAGGAGTAAAGGAAAAAATAGCCCCATATGGGTGTATTGTTGCCTGGCCTTATTGGCACACTAAGAGAATTAAACATATTTCCTCAATTAGGATTTCTTAGGACTTTTAGTATGTTGTTCTGGACACCTCATAGAAATGATCTATGCTGAAAAAAATTATTTTACAATTATTCGGTCATATACGCTACTTTGCCTTGACTACAGAGGAAGCTGACTGAATTATAGGAAATGTGCGGAATCAGCATTGATTGGGGCTGAAGACTTCAAATCTGACAACCAATAAAGTCCTGGTTAGTAGAGTTAGAATAATATAACTTGCCTGACCCAAAGGTTGGAGGACCAGGATGGCCGAATGGTTAAGGCGTTGGACTTAAGATCCAATGGACGTATGTCTGCGTGGGTTCGAACCCCACTCCTGGTAAAAACCTTTGAACTGAACTGAAGTGGCCCCTCAGCTATCTTATCGAAAGCAGAAGCAAGTAAATATGGGAAGCACTTGGATTATAAAAAGTAATAGCTTTATTGAGTGTGGATCATGTTCTCATCACAAGCAAACCATGGTCCACACTAAAATACAAAATAACGATTCACTTCCTGAGTCCGTCTCGTGATTTCGATCCTTGCCTGCTAATTGCTCATTACGGTCAACGCTATCAATTGAACATCACACTGTGAAAATTGTATGTATATTGAATGATAGTTTTAAAACAAAGCTTATGTTCTGTTGCCAGTAGGTGGCGCCATCAGTATTATTACATACAGACTAATAGATCTTTTCAAGTAGGGCATCTGATGCAGCGTGAGCAATTTTGTGTCAATTGGACAGTGTCACAACAACTTAGTTTTCACACTGATCAGTAGGTGGCGCTATGACCCTGAGGAGATATTGATACATAGAGCTATTCAGGCTTGGACTCTAATGATCCATCCTTTGGCCATTACTTGAGTTTCTGTCCATGAAAATAGAAAGTAGAGTAGGTGACAAGATGAATTCAGCAACAAAGGCTACATGGCCGAAGCACCCTTCCCCAGACACACCAATTAATCCAGGAATATAACTGTATGCATAACTGTTCTTGCTTAGTGGGAAGTCTTCTTTATACACACATTTAAATTGAAACCTTTCGAAATATTTCTGAAAAGGATTTAGAATTGAACATCCTGTACCAACTAGCATGAATAACTTTTACTGTCGCTTTAGTCGGTGAGCACATTGGGCTGTTGCGTATATGTAAGTGCATTTTGTATTTTGCCTTCATAATGTTATTCTATTTTCACATCCTAGATAAAAGTCATTTAGCACCATTTGCTTTAAATCTGCTCTGTGAATCCACTGACATGACAATGAAGTCTTGTTTATTTCACAGATGATGGTAAGCAGAAGCCCCTTGATTTGGTCTGTGTGCTGCTTTACCTGAGTTATGACTGACAGAAGGCAGTTCATGAATCACAGAACATATAAAATAAGGAATTGGACAGGTGTAAGTGAATTCAAAATCCACTTCTGTCTCTTTTATTGTTTTTAATTACACAGATTAAATAGACGCCCTTTTTTGTTTTGGGAGTTTTAGTTGATTACTTTGTCCCAGCATCAGCTCAATTAGAATAGATGCATTGGTTATAGTGTATAAGCTATTCTGAATTAGCCTGCTCAGTGTATGTGCTTGTATCTTAGAGATGTAAAAAATACCATTTTACTTATATTCACTCTGACATGTATCCAAAGCCATCCACTTCCCAGACTGAAGAATCAGATAGCTGCTGTGGTGCAGCAGTGAACTCCTCCAGACCTCTGAACCATGCGTCTCTTCTCTTTTACCTCACAGTACAGAATGCCTGGAGGATATGACGCCACCGCGCCCAGTGATATTTTGTATTATTCCACAGGTAGAAAAAACAGGAACTGGAGGGCAGACAAATACATTTCATGAGTCAGTGAATATGAGCAATTACTACTGTCAACAGAGAACACTCACAGGATGAACTCAGGTGGACGGACAATAACCCTTGTCCTCTGAGTTTTAGTTTTCAGTGGTGGAGTGAAAGCTGGGGCCTCTACTTTCTAACAAATCTATAAACCTCAACACTGAGGAGGTGTTCAGTTGAGTCTTATTGAGTGGCTTTGACTGAAGGTTTTCTCCTGTAGATGGATTCTCTAACTCCAGTGTACCAAGAGACAAGTGTTGGACAAACTGGGGTTTTCTTCAGGGTTGCCCTTTATACAAATATGAAAAAGAAGAGGGTAAATAAAAAAGTAATGAACATTGGATCAACAAGGCATTAAAATAAATGTTTCATTAGAATTTTTCAAAAAAGTGGCTGTGGCTTAGGGGTAGAGAGGTCATCTTCCAACCTGAAGGTTGGCCGTTCGATCCCCAGTCTTTCCCATTTGCATGGCCAAGTGTCCTTGTGTAAGATGTTGATGCCCCTAATAGAACAAGAAAGTGCTGCTAATATATGGTGTGTGTGAATGGGTGAATGTAAAACTATACCGTAAAGAGCTGTGAGTGGTCATCAAGACTAGAAAAAGTGCAGTCAACAAAAAGTCAACACTGTAAACTGACTGTTACCACCGACCAGTCCCAATGCAAAGTGTTATTTTATGCACAGTATACCTCTGATGTCACCAGATGTGCTGTAGTGCATTTAAGAAGTGTTTCAGGAGTGGCTGTCTGCTTCGCTCTGCTAATTATATGAATAAAATGTTCTGTTGTCGGGAGACACAGGAGCAGCCTAGAGCATGCAGTACATTTTCTAAACAAAACTCTTTTGCAGACAACTAATCATGGCGAGAGGAAAATCAAATCAGCACAGACCGGCTGAATAGCAAAAATGCAGTGGTGAAATGGGTCCAAAAGTCTATCAACTTCTAATATACATATATTTTGTTGTTGTTTTTCAAACGTTAAACGTTGATGGCAGGGCGGCTGTGGCTAGGAGGTAGAACGGCTCATTGTCTGACCAGAAGATTGGGGGTTTGATCTCTGTCTCCCCCTTTCAGCATGCCCAAGGGCAAGATACTGAACCCCAAATTGCCATAGCAGTGCCGTAAAGCATGAATGATGTGTGATATAGAAAGTGCTGCACATAGAAGCTCTGCATGATTAGGTGTGTGAATGGCAAAACTGTACTGTAAAGCACTTTGAGAGGTCATCAAGACATTAAGTGCTAAATTAATGCAAACCATTTTTTGTATTTACTTATGGATAACAAAGGCTGTTTGCTACATAACATGGATTCATCTCAAATGTTCAAATCCCTGTCCCCATGTCTTTCTTAGCCTTTAAGTAGAGATGGTAACATAACATAATGTGATGCAGTATTTGCATATTTAAAAGTTGAATTAACAAGTGAAACTGATCCCTGCAATGGAAATAAGTGTGTTATGATCCTATCAGTTGGCATGTCTTATGCAGTGGGAGTGGAGATGGATTCCAGTGCAGCTATGAATGGGCTTCATTTCTGTGTCTCCTCTTTGCCTCAGAGCTGAACGCAAACAGCCTTGGGATGCCACTCGATTCTTCACTGCTGTTCAATAACCCGAACACAAACTGAAGGACAAGTAGGAGCCAATTGTAACCACCAACATTACGGCATTATTGTCTCTGAATAACTTGGAATACAATTGGCTTTTCTAAGCTTCATGCAGCTTTTGATTCACAGTGTATGGTTCAAAACAAAAGGATGACCGGGGCCTTGTCAGTTACAGGTGAACAAATTAAGAAAAGAAAGATAGCAGTGGTATGTTTTTAAATATCTCTTGATCTACAGGTTTTTAGTAAACTACCTGGCGTTCTCTAATACACGTTCAGTGGTTTCCTCCTTACTGCTCTGAAACTGCATTATCATCTCAGCAATTTGAAATGAGCTCTTCAACAAATGGTTTTAATGTCTCAATTGCAAAAAACAATTCATGGTCAGGCAAGATTTGAAATCTGCAGTGTGCAAAATAAAAAGAGACAAATACAACAAATCCTTCTCAAACCAAAAATAGTTTCCAGCTTAGAGACTTTGACAAATTGTAATAAAGCAGTTAAATTACAGGTCCCAGCCGCACACACACACACACACACACACACACACACACACACACACACACACACACACACACACACACACACACTCAACACCAAACATGTCCCTTGCTTTTTGCTGTACAGTGGGTGTAACATGGCGGCAGTAGAAATAGAGATGGCAGATGGGAAACGAGTCAAAGCCATGATGTCCACAGCCTGAACCTCAGCAGGAGCTCCTCCATGCTTAATGGCACATTATTTCAGAAAAATGCTTGTGGGCGTGAAGTATATATTATGAAGGCCGAAACACAACCTGACAAGAGATCAGGAACAAAAAAAAAGAAAAATATTTAAATCAATTTTCCAATACTGATTCAGAGTGCTGTGATAGTTTTAGTTTATCAAAACATATGGCTCTTTGGTTACAAGCAAGCGACACAATAAAAGATGTCGCACAAACACATTGATGTGAATGTTACCATGTAAAATTAATACAAAAATGAAATGAATAATAATAGTAACCGATTCAATGGCCCCACCTCATACCACATTATGTCCCCCTGTGTACCAGCAACCTCACAGACCTGCATGTGTTAGTGGGGAAAACATCACTGACAGTAAAAGAGATTACGTTATGCCATGGTCACAAATCCACAAACAAATTACAAGTGATTATTCAATTCTGTTCCTCTCAAGGAAGCGTTTAAAGCTTCTCCAAGATCATCATATGAGTTTTTGTTTCCAGCAGCAGCAAGCAGCTATTATCAGTGGAGAGGCTCTGATCAATCCACTGAGCACCTCCCCAGCACCCAGCAGCAGACAGAGTTAAATCCAAGCTGGGAAAGATAGTGGGACAGATACAGACCACTTTCCCAGAATATGCCGTTTTAATGTTGTGGCTGATGACAGAACATATAATCATGAAACATACAATTTATTATCCTCCTTATAGCATATGCAATCAAATTAAATATACCACTCATTAATTTACACATGTAACTAATTAATTTTGACCTTGCTAGTTCGAGCGCCTCAGAATGTGTCGGTTTGAGTTGCTAGGCAACATCTATTTAAACTGAGGGGGGTTTAAGAAGCTCAGCTGTGTTTTTCTCTCTCCCACCTAAGGATGGAAGGACTGTCTCTCTCTCTCTCTCTCTCTCTCTCACACACACACACACACACACAGACAGAGGGTGCCTCTCCCCCCTCTCTGTCGCTGAAATGTCTCTGCACTCTTGCACTCCCTCACCTGTGACTTCTACACATCCCTGTTCTGTTTTGGTCCCATTCTTTCTCCTATCTTTCCTCCTTCCGCCTGCAGCAGTCGATCAGACTGGAGTCACTATAGCTTCACCAGGGTTTTTTAGTTCCTCTATTTAAGTCCAATTTTCTCTTCCTATCTTCAGTTGTTATCCCTTTAGGCAGAGGTCAGGGTCAACTCCTGCCTCCGTGGAGACAGCAGCGACTCCGTGTCTCCCTCGACACTATCTGCACAACAACAGTGTTTGGACTAAGCCCACATGTTTGGGTTGAACACAACATCTATTCATCTGTTGAAAGGGATTCCTATATTCACGTGGTTCCACTAATTTCCACAAAATATGAAAAGCTCTACAATGAAGCTTGATTTTGAATCAGGACAAGAGAGGAAATGCGTCTGGAGACAATATCTTAAGATGTATTCACATTGCGACAGAATACAGGGATCTTGTTCTGTATCGGTATGAGTTCAAAGCAGCAGCATTAACAAATTCTTGTGCTGCAACTTGTTGATTGTGTTCTTTGGTAATGTTGTAGTACTTTGTTATTTATTAATTATTTATGTTGTGAACTCTTCTTGAAATGAAAAGTCACCGTAAACCACATACCTCTGTTTAATCTGTACCACTGTAAAACCATGTCATTACTATAAAGTATTCCTGGATTTAAAATGGCTCAATCGTAGCTTCTTTTTCAGACACAGTGTACGTTACCTCCAGGACAATAAAACATTCTTATGTGTAATGACCATTATTATATTTGTCCTGTGGTGCTCTGAGGAAACTTTGCCATAGCCACTGAAGGCTAAATGGTCCTATTGGGCCAAATTGGCATTCTTATGTCTGTTGAAAGGCAATCAAATGTAATGGTGTTACATTAACTTATTAAGTGTTTATATGATTCTTATATAGTGTGAGCTTTTGTACTACTGGTATTGATGAAAATGCGAAGTGAGTGATATACTAGGGTGAAGAGGAGTTCAAGTTTATTTGTACATATACAGCAAATACATACAAACATTTTTACCAGATTTCCATTTATACATCATCACAAAAACTGCTTTTAACATTGTATAGTGCATTCAGAAAGTAGCCTATTCAATGGTTTTTTCACATTTTGAAATGTAGCTGAGCTAAAAAGCCAAAACTGAGCTATGTGTGGCATTATCAGTTTTTAATTTCCAATGACCCACCATGTTGCCCGGTCTGCATTATTCTATTAAAACATCCTCAGTGCGAAGATGTTGGAAATCCAATAATGTGATGATAGGTAATGTTGCCTAACTTCATTCAGTGCGGTCGATGTTGAAACAGGAAGCAGCCAAATGAGCTGGAGGTGTGTTTCCAGGTGTTGATCGTGACTGCCCTTGTTTCCTTACCCATTAGACTTCTGTAGTGATGTCACCATATCATGTCATAATGAGAATAACAGTAAGTATGACAGCCTGCAGAGTGAAAATAACCCAAGTTAGTAATAAATTGTTCTACATTTGTTAATTCCAGAAATTGCCAATGTGGGTAGCTTAATCGTCAGCCAGACAAAAAACTGGGATGAGCTGTGGATGTGCCTTGAACCACCAATCATAGATTCTCATTGGTTGTCTTGGTGATTCCTTTTCCATTGTTCATGACCATATTCATGATCCTTGAGTTTCAAAGAATGCACAACAGCCCATATAAAAACCCTTTGATCATATTATTGATGATGATAGCAGCTTGAAAACCAATTATAGCAAATGGTAAAGATGTGACACTGGTGGAGTACCGAGACTCAGATAACATACAGGGAACCAAGGTTTCAGATTCAAGTTGTAATATTTACTCACAGTCCTGTTATTCATATACAAGTAGTCAGACGAAAAAGGCAAGCAAAGGCAGGAAGCAAGCAAAAATCTGATGTCCCAAAAAAATGACAAAGGTCCTACATAAAAAAGTAACACAAGGACAAATGCTTGATAGAAACAAGAATCTGTCGAAGAGCATTGAATGAACTGAATATAAAAAGGTTTTCACCAGGAGGGATAAAAGGGACAGGAAACGAGTCACGTAACAGGTATGCAGTAGTGGAATGACTTAAAACAGGGAGTTGAAAATGTGCAGAACTTTTTTTTAAATGTAACAAAGGCTAGCTAGATTTTAAGTTTAGATTGATTGATTTTTTTTTTTTTGCAGCTAAAACAATCACCATTAACACAATAATTTTGAATCCACATGAGAAATAATAAAAACACATCCCATGATCACTCGTGCACACTGTGAACTGTGTGCTGGCAAACCCGGAGCAAAGTGTCTATTCTCTGGTTGTAACGTTGTATATTAATTATACCGATAATACTAATGCTGACACTAATATTTCGAATTAGGAACAGCAGTGTTGAAAAGTAAGAGCAGGGATGTCTTTGCTCGAAATCGTGGTGTCATTGTACCTGACAGCAAGAAAAACTAAGAACTGAATATAACCAAAAATGTGAATGTCTGTGTCAAGTTTGCCAACAAAAGCAGCATTAGCAGCTAACCATAGCCCATAAAGTCAAACTTGTAGTATCTGGATACTGGAGACGGTCCAGAATTATGACCTGTTTAAGTCCTGTTTTTAAATGTTCAATTCTGACTAAGGAGTTCAGAATGTGCAGCTTCAGCCAGTTAACGGTGGGACTGAGGTGGAACTCAAGACTTCTTGTTGCAGTCTCAATCTATTTGCCTTCTGGTCTAAACATCACTGTCTTGCATAAATTAAAAGCTCTTCTTCTATCAGATCAGCTAGCCAGAATACTTCATCACATTACACTTAACCAGGGTGATGCTGTGTGTGTGTGTGTGTGTGTGTGTGTGTGTGTGTGTGTGTGTGTGTGTGTGTGTGTGTGTGTGTGTGTGTGTGTGTGTGTGTGTGTGTGTGTGTGTGTGTGTGTGTTTGTGTGTGGTGTGGGGGGGCAGTTGATCACATTAGATGTAACCTGCCCACGCTGCCAGGCTCTGCCTTCATTGATCACAGTCAGACATTGTCAGCACTCATTTAGTTTCCCGATATCTAACTAGCATCCATTACTGGCCAAACATGCAGGTAGACAGAGATAGAGGGAGAGGTGGAGGGATAGAGCAGAAATGAAGGAATGAAAGGATACAAGCAAACACCATTTGCAATGTGTGTGTGTGTGTGTGTGTGAAAGATAGATAATTTCCTCCTTGGCAAGGCTTAAATGATGTGATTGAAATATGGGGGAGATGAATAGTGTGTCAACATGGACGATTCTTCACATATTTCACCTGAGCACTTAGCAGAGGAGACACCATACACACGGCTCTTTCTCCCTCGTCTATTGCTTCCTTCATTCTCACTTGAGTTTACTCTTACGTGGAAGAAGCCTTAAGGTAATAAAAGGCTCAATAATTGCTGTTAATTGATTTCTCTTTTTAATTTGACGTCATTTTTTCATAGTTGTGCCCATTATTTGTATAAACTATTATAAAAATGTTTCTCACCAAATTTATTACTTTGATCTGGTTACATAATAGCTTCCGGAGAGGGGCTTTATGTAAACGCAAATGACCAAGTGAGTGTTTCCCAAGCAGTCCACTTGTAAAAACACGGCAAGAGTCAGAAAAGACGTGAGAGCACATCGGATCCTCCACACGTTTCACTGCAATCGACTCGGTGTGTTGATGACTTTTCTCAAACGCGGCAGTTGCAAAAGGACAAAAAAAATAAAAAAGAATACAAATATGTCAAGATGAAAAAGCAGTGTCATACACGTGGAAGACACAGACTATGATGTCAATAGAGTTTCTATTGATGAGAGCTGACTCCAGTGTCGATGTGCGGAAAACTAAAACATTTGATCTAGGCAGCAGAGTTAATACGTTATGTCTGGCCTTCTGCATGCTGCTCCACCCCTCCCCTGAACCCTCTGGAGATTTCTGTGTTGTCTGTTTAACATAGGCTCACAGAAAACTGTGCTGCACTGATGTCGCTGTAAGAGGCCTCGCTTGGAGGAGGGAGAGGACAACCCAAGTTGTTCAAGTATGGACTTCGGAGAGCCACAGGATGCTACCTATGATCCTGATGACTCGATCACAGTCTTGACTCAGCAGATGTGGCGTGAGTGACTCAATATTTAATCTAAACATTTCAATAATCAGATGGATTACCATCCTACACTTTTTTAGCTGTTGCAGCCTTTTGGTGAAATCTTTGTCTTTCTAATAGAATGGAATTTTCCAACCATGTTCATAAGACACCCACATATATTGTCTATGAAAACTGCCCCCTGGAGCTGTTTGAGGTGTGTCCTGTGTGTCGGCGGGGGACAGATGTAATATATAAGAAGGGCGAGTGCACAGCAAAGCCGGTGAAAGCAGATGCAACCTTCCGTGATTCTCACAGGCTCTATTTAAAAGCCAAACAATGTACAAACAGTATGTGAAATATGAATAACATATCAATTCACGATTTAAAGACCATTTATTTATCGTCTTCACGATAAATAGAATAATATAATTAGAGAATAATTATAAAAAGAAAATAATAAATACAAAAAAGTGCAAAATGTCCAACTTTTTCCCCAAATTTGTATTACAGATTACGTGGATAACCTGTTGGACCTCATCTTTCACGAGGTTTTTCAGGACCCGGCCACATATGTGAAGGAGGTGCTGAAGATTTCAAAACCTGAGGATCTCTCTGCCAAGTATGAGAAACCTGACAAGCAGGAAGTTATAGCCAGCTATGTGTCGAGGTTCAATCAAGGGCAGGTCTGAACCCTGTATAACTTCCCTGAGCATCAGGGAACACTCTGCGTATCTGGAGCACCACGCAGGAGGGCAGGACCCCCCTGATTCTCCGGCCCAGATAGCCTCAACACCAGCTAACAAAGCTTCTGTACGCCAAATACCTGTAACGGCTGAGCAAAGTTCAAATTGTATTTAGAGAATAAAAGGTGACACACAAATATAAAGTGTTCCTTTGTTCACAAAGTGTATTTTTGTAATCAATGTTTTTATTATACTTGGTATTTTTTGTATTTATTACCTCAGTCCCAGCCAGTACATTTTATAACTATTTTTAAAAAGCTCTGTGGCATTCTTTCTAGCAATCTTTCTGACAATAAAAGTCAAATCAAATCAAATCAAATCAAAGTTTATTGTCACATGCACCAATGACAGCGTCATCGGAGCAGTGAAATTCTTGTGACATGGCAGGCAAACATCTACGCAATAGGCGACTTTACAAAATGACAAAAAAATAACATACTATGTAACATAACATATAACATAACATTGTAACATATAACATATAACACAGTCAAGTGAATATTAAATGAAGTAATATGAATATATGTATAACATACAACATAGTCAAATTAAAGTCAAAGTTAAATGAAGCAGCAGTTTACAGGGTGAAGGAGTGGGGAATATTAAATAAAACTAGGGCTACGTTGTAGCACTGGCAGAACCGAGCGCCCGCACGTTGAAGCCTGTTGCGGTCGGTGGAGAGAGCGATCGATGACTAAGCGCATGTCTCCGCGTTGCATCCATTTTGCGCTCTGCGGCAGTAGGTTTGCCAGTTATTATTACACACAGACATATAGATCTGTTCAAGTAGCCGCTCTGATATAGCGTGAGCAATTTTGTGTCAATTGGACAATTTTACCACAACGTAATTTTCACAATGATTAGTAGGTGGCGCTTTGACACTAAACTAATATTTATATGTGGAGCTGTTCAGATCAGTATTGTGATTATAGGTCAGTAGTT
>JAFBJV010031607.1:1342746-1366252 GCA_016801935.1 Platichthys stellatus | reverse complement strand
CTGTTCTTCCTGTTTGTCTTTTCTATAAAACACACAGGTGGTCAGTCATCTGGCTCGTTTGAGCTTCTGAGCAGCAGAGCAGAGGTGAAGCGTGAGAAGCTCACTGACGTGGTCGGCCATGACCATTTCAAAGTCAACAATCTGAAGGATGAAGAGTACGATGCTCGTGATCCTTCCATCATAGTGAAGGAGGCCTGTGAGATGGTCGGCCGCGTGCTATCGTACAGCGTTGTCTCTTACAACTGTGAACACTTTGCTACTGACCTGCGATACGGCAAAGCAGAGTCCAGACAGGTGTGTATCTGACTGTTGTGTTCTTTAACCTTGTTAGCTCTTCTAGATTCTACACATTGAACTTTAGGTGTGGTTTCATAAGGGGACTGTGGTAGAACCTAGTGACCTTTGACCTGCAGTTTTTATATTATTAAATAATAACCTTTCCTCTCATCTTGTCTCTCACAGGTTCAAACAGCAGCTTTGATCACAGGTGTTGTAGCAGTTGGGGTCTTAGCAGCAGTTCTGTTCAGCAGCCTTTCCAGCAAAGAGGAACAGAAAGAGGAAGAGGAAGACTACAGGAAGAAAAGAAGACATCATCAACACTGGCACTAATGAGACAGAAACATGACAATAAAGATCTCTCTATTGTTTGAGTTGATGCAGCCGACATTGATTATGATTGAAACTATTTTAATAAACAATTTCACTTGTGCAGACTAGAGAGGAAACGGTTGTTGTGGTTCCTTCAACACAGTTCAAAGACTGGACCTGGAATCAGAACTAATTGAAGTCTTTCTTCAGTGAAAATTATTTTCCTGATTTTAAGACTTGAATCTAAACTGTGAATGTAAAAAATATATTTAGCAAAGCCATTTATCACATGTTTCCATTAATTCATTGTAGTCATTTATTTTGTTGTGATAAATTCTTCATGATATATTTAATGTAATAATCGAAGTAGAATTAAATGAAAACTATCTTCCCAACTATAGATGTGTTTGTTTTTATTTCAACATTTGTTAATTTACTTTTGAAACGAGTATCTGTACTTGGCAGGAAAATATAAGGATGTTAAATTTGTATTTGAAATTATTTAAATCGTGCAAATGTTGTCTCACAGCTTCACAAATGGTCCAAACCTGAATGCAGAGTTGCAGCTGCTCATTTCTAGAGAAAAGAAACTCAGCCCAGTTACTGGAAATGATTGGAATGTTGGGGGACGTGCAGATGTGCAGTATTCCAGTAAACACACACACAGTCTGTGACAGAAGCTGAGAGACGAAGAGCTGAAGACATGGAGCAAAAGGTGAGTCTCCTGCTGCTCATTAGTTACAGTAGATTTAATTTTTGTTCGTTTACAGTGAGACTGTTTTAACTTTCTTTGTGAACAAAAAATACAGAGTTCTGGTCTATAAGGGGTCAACTGAACAGAACTTAAGCTTTATAAACTTTAACCAAATGTAACTGAACAGAATCGGACCTGAACAAAGTCAAAAACAGATCTAACAAAGGAGAAGATATATAATGACTGATCAGAGCATTAAGAGCATCAGAGCAGAAACAAAAGGAGGAGAGAGAGAGACAAAGAAAGTGAAAGTGAGTTTGCAGAGTTTGGACTTTCTGATTTAATGCTGCCTCAACTTCTTCACAACTTCAACAGAACTTCTTGTTGTCTTCACCTCTGATGATTTAATGCTTGAACGACAAGGACGTTCATTTTGTGAGAGTAAAATCTAAATGATGATAGAGTTCCAACAAACTAATGAAATCAATGGGTTCATTAGTTTTCTCCCATCAAACGAAACTCAACCTTTTTTCACGTGCACTTTATTCAAACCACTTGGTGAATACAGCACCTGAACACGTGGATGATAGAAACACATGTTGTCTACAATCTAATCAATGTCAAGTGAAGGTTGGTCTCAGTCCACTCTTTAGTCGAGTTTCTTTTGTCAACCTGTGGCAGGGCTGTGTCGTCGTATGACCCTCGTGCTCGCGAACACAAACAAATACAACAGGAAGACACGATGAAGAGCACTTTGATCACTGCACATTTACATTGATTACATGTACACTTTATTATTTAAATTTTATTTTCATGTTTCTTTTTAGTTTAATGGAAAACCAGGAGACCTGATAAAGATCTCCACTAGGGGCCATAAGCACTGGGCCGTCTACATCGGAGAGAATGAAGTGGTTATGTTAGTTAAAGAAGGTGAGTGAAGTGATAACTATATTCACGTTAGAATATAACATGGACAAGACGTGTATTTCATGATGGCATCTTCCTCCTTTCCTCTTTCTTTGCCTCCATGTTCTTCCTGTTTGTCTTTTCTTTAAAACACACAGGTGGTCTGTCATCTGGCTGGTTGGAGAGTCTGAGCAGCAGAAACGGAAAGGTGAAGCGTGAGAAGCTCACCGACGTGGTCGGCAATCACCAGGTCAACAATCTGCTGGACAACAGGCGCAAGGCTCGTGATCCTTCCATCATAGTGAAGGAGGCCTGTGAGATGGTGGGCCGCGAGCTAAAGTACAACGTTGTCACTTACAACAGTGAGAACTTTGCAATCGAGATGAGATACGGCAAGCCAGAGTCTCGTCAGGTGTGTATCTAACTGTTGTGTTCGTTAACCTCGTTAACTCTTCCAGAGCAGAATTAGTGTGTAGATGTTGTGTTTGTTAAAAGGCGATTGACAGTGGACTAGTCTTCCTTTCTGTTTTCTCCGCAAAGTGAGTCATGGTCTTGAACGCTCCGCTAACTGAGAAGCTCTCTCTACAACTCTGATATGACTCAAAAGAATGAGAGAGACAGGATTCTTATAGTTTTCTGAAGTGCATGAAGTAGAGATACTGATATTTTAAGTGTTTCATCTAAATTTTACGAATTGTTGTTTTCTTTACACTAGAATGTGTCGTTTATATTTAAATACTTCATATGAATATACTTTATATTTAACAACTTTAAATGAACATACTTTATATTTAAATACTTCATATGAATATACTTTATATTTAAATACTTTATATGAACATACTTTATATTGAAATACTTTATATTAACATCAGGAGCAGGTCCTCTCTATGGCGGCAGCCATGTTTTTTACAGTAGCCCAGACTCAACAAACTAAACCTTTTGAGTTTCTATGATGACTGAAGCTGCCACAGGTTCTCTCTCATGTTAGGAAGGGGGGGGGGGGGGGGGGGGGGGGGGGGGAGTGGAGAGAGAGGTGTTCAGCTGCAACATGACACTTCACCACTTGATGTCACTAGATTCTACACATCGAACCTTTAAGTGTGGTTGCATAAGGGGACTGTGTCAGAGCTTTACTGAGTGACGTTCCACTCGTCCAGATTCTATTTGAATGAAAAATTATCAAAATGTTTTGACCTTCAGTTTGTTGATTGTTTAAAAAATAACGGTTTGTCTCATCTTGTCTCTCGTAGATGAAAAAAGCAGCTGTGATCACAGGCGTCACAGTCGCCACAGCCTGCGCAGGCGCCGCAGTACTCACAGGACTCACTGCCGGAGCCCCAGTTGTCGCTGCAGTATTCGTAGTAAGTGGGGCATTGTCTACCTTTGCAGCTATGTTTGGCATTCATGAATTAAGGGAAAGAGGAAGACAACAAGAAGAAAACAAGAACAAATCCCAAACACTGGCAACAATGACCGTTGGCATGTAGCTGACAGTGATTATGATTTAAACTTTTTAAATAAACAATTTCACTTGTGCAATCTGGAGAGAAAAACGTTTTTGTTCAACACAAATAAAAGACTTGACTGGAACCAGATAATACAATAACGCATTAAATCATCTGGATGATTAGACCAAAGACACATCTCTTCAGACTTCACATTGGATTATATTATTATTATATATATATATATATGTATATATATAATATCTTCTGTCTCTATCTCTGTGAGGATCTCAAGCCGGTGGAGGCTGGGTTTTTTTGTGGTGTTGTCTTCCTCCTGTTTGCTCTGCTATTAACCCCCAATCAGGTTTTCCACTGTTGTGTTTGTGCGTGATGATGTGTGTGCATGTGTGATCGTGAAGACTCTCCTAGGGATGCCCCTCCTCTTTCATCAGCCTGCATCTACACTGGTAAGCCTCAGCCCTGAAACCCCCCCGCCCCCCCCCCCCCCCCCCCCCTCCCTTCTTAAATGTGAATGGTGTGATGGCTCTTTTAAAGATTTAAATTGTGATTTGAAATAAAAATATTATTCTCGTATCGAACCACATCTCACGCTCCATAGTATTATTAACCTGATTGCCTTATGGTCAATATTGTTTGGAAGTAATCAATACTCCATGGATTAATGTTCCAGGGTTGCGTTGTTGGGTTTTTCGTGATTGGACTATTTAAATGTTAAATTAGATTAGTGAATCACTTCGTTAGCCAAACTTACATCGTGCAAATGTTCTCTCACAGCGTCACAAATGGTTGAAACCTGAACGCACCTGCTGCACAATTCATGAGAAATGACAATCAGCCCTCTGCTAGTAAATAATTGTGACATTAGGGCCGTGCAGGCAGGTTATAAAGTTAAAAAGGTTAAAAGCTTCTTTATCTGCAGTATTCCACTGCACATATACAGTCTGCTTCAGAAGCTGATAGACGAAAAGAAGTGACGACAAGGAACGAACGGTGAGTCTCCTGCTCGTTACAGTAGATTTCGTTTTTGCTCCTTTACAGTGAAAAGTGTTTTAGTCGGGAGAAATACATTATCATTTGAATGGAGCTTTCAAATGTAATTCTATTGAAGATTTTTGTTAGGCTTTCTCGCAGTAAGGACTCAATCGCAGAGCATTTATTTATTTAAAAAAAAGGAAAAACCAAGGATCCAAAAGGCAAAAAATGACAAGAACAAAAACAGAAAATCCAATTCAATATTGGCAAAAACAGAATTCCAAAAAAGGGAAAAACAAAGAAGATCAAAAATCAGAGAGTCAAATATCATACCAGATAAACTTTGCTAAAAAATTACTATCCTGGCATGGCTTCTTCACAAGCAAAAAAACTGTAACAATCCGACAGGGGATAACAGACAGACTGGGCTTATATAGAAGGGGTACAAAGACAAGACACAGGTGAACAAATCAGGCAAACACTCATAACAAAACACAAGCAGGAGGCACAAGAGAAAATGTCTTAGATTACAGGGATCTTAACAAGTTTACAACCGAAACCGGAATAAACAGGATGAATGGTGTGATCACAGCTGCTTTTCAACATAAACTCCCTTGTTTGTTCACGACCTCTTGACTTTTCAGTTTTGTCCGAATATAAATATCAGGTGTGAAAGGTTCCTCCGATCAAAAGAGGCGTTCAAGGTCAAACTGAAACGTGGTTTGGTTCGTTTGCAGAGTGAAAACTAGAACTGCAGAGTTTGGACTTTCTGATTTAATGCTGCCTCAACTTCTTCACAACTTCAACAGAACTTCTTGTTGTCTTCACCTCTGATGATTTAATGCTTGAACGACAAGGACGTTCATTTTGTGAAATGATGATAGAGTTCCAACAAACTAATGAAATCAATGGCTTCATTAGTTTTCTCCCATCAAACGAAACACAACCTTTTTTCACGTGCACTTTATTCAAACCACTTGGTGAATACAGCACCTGAACACGTGGATGTTAGAAACACATGTTGTCTACAATCTAATCAATGACTTTTAGGTGTGAAAACGACTCCAGTAAACTTTCCTCCAAGTCCTGATTCATTAGTCGAGTTTCTTTCGTACGTCAACCTGTGGCAGGGCTGTGTCCTCGTATGACCCTCGTGCTCGTGCACACAAACAAATACAACAAGAGGCCACGATGAAGAGCACTTTGATCACTGCACATTCACATTGACTACATGTACACTTTATTATTTAAATTTTATTTTCATGTTTCTTTTTAGTTTAATGGAAAACCAGGAGACCTGATCGAGATCAACCGTGGGCTCTATAAGCACTGGGCCGTCTACATCGGAGAGAATGAAGTGGTTCATTTAGTCCCAGAGGGTGAGTGAAATGATAACTATATTCACGTTAGAATATCACATGGACTTGACGTGTATTTCATGATGGCTCCTTCCTCCTTTCCTCTTTCTTTGCCTCCCTGTTCTTCCTGTTTGTCTTTTCTATAAAACACACAGGTGATCAGTCATCTGGCTGGTTCACGAGTCTGATCAGCAGCACTGGAAAGGTGAAGCGTGAGAAACTCACCAATCTGCTCGGCTTGAGAGGTAACCGCATCAACGATCTGCTGGATGAAGAGTACGATGCTCGTGATCCTTCCATCATAGTGGAGGAGGCCTGTGCGATGGTGGGCCGCGAGCTACCGTACGACGTTAAAACTTTCAACTGTGAGCACTTTGCTATCGAGATGCGATACGGCAAGGCAGAGTCTCGTCAGGTGTGTATCTAACTGTTGTGTTTGTTAACCTTGTTAACTCTGGTTGTTGGGTAATTTAAAATCCCTCACTGTCTGCGAGCAGATTTAAACTTGGTCTTGAAAGTGTTTTGAAGCATGACTGAGTTAGGCATCCCAGACGAGCCCCCAAATTGTCGTGGCAATTTCTACAATCCCACCTTAACAACGAGGAAACGAGACTCAAATCTCTTACAGTATTGTCACACTTTACTGCTCAGAGCATGGTGCATACGACAAAGGTTAGTTTGTAATATGCACACCGATGGGAAACAGTTCTTGTCTTTATACATTTGGCTCACCCCTCCCACTCTGGTTGGGGTTGTTACGTAGTCGAAGGTTTGGATCTTCTGATGACATGAAAACAACAATGCCTTAGTTAAAGCAATCAGGCCAAGATTCCTTCAGTAGTACAGGAAACAGCATGATCAAGGTTACATTGTCTGAGATTCAATCATGATCAATCAAAAGGGAAATATTGTGGTCAAATGCTATATTTCCCTTACAGTTCATAAGCTCCCATCTGGATTAAACAAGAGGTGATTGCGCCTCCGCAGTAGCCGCCCCAAACCTGTGGAACAATAGCCTGACGTTGTCATACTCACAATTCAAATCAGAATGTGAGTCTGATACCAATTCAATGGGCTGTGATTATGGGGCGTGTTTCAACCGAACCAGAAAAAAAAAAGCCTCTTGACTCAATTGGATAGACCTACAACCAATCAGAGCAACGTAGTATGTGACGTATGTTAAGCGACTCATTGTGAGTTATTTACTAACGCCGGGTTCACACCGTACGCTGAAGCGAAGCGCCAAGCCTTAAATAACAGCTGGCTCCCATCCACTCCAAACCTTTGTGCGGGTCGCGCCGGAGGCTGAAGCACCACCCTGCACCAAGGCTGCCTCGTGCCGTGCAGCGATCGTTTCGGCGTCAAGTTTTTTTTTGCGCTTGACGCAAGCGTATCGCGACAGGAAACACACTTAAAAACGATTTTAAACTATATTGACGACATATTTTATATGATATAAATGATCAAATATGCATCCCATACTTTGAATTCCCCTTCTGTTGTCCTGGAGTTTTAATTTGACCAATGACATTATTAAATGTCCCCCTCTGCCCATCCACTACAGACACACAAGCAGTGATAAAGATGAAAAGAGAGAGAGAGGGGGCTACGTATTCTCCGGATAGGCTTGAGTGGAGAATACGTAATTTACCCCCGACACCCGACATTTAACGGAGCAAACAGCGAAGTTCTTCAACATGGATGACATTAAATTAATAATTGAAGTGGAGAAGTACAGTGAGTTGTATGATCCTCGGAACATGTTGTATAAAGACAACACCAAGAAAGACAAATGTTGGGACGTTGTTGCTTAATGTTGGAGCAACAAATAAGTATATGCTCTTATACTACTGGATCAACGGGTGATATTATTAGCGCTGCCCGGCGGTTCAGCGTGGCTTCAGTGTCCGGTGTGAACAGCCAAGCGCCGGCTCGATAGGGATTAGCGCGGTGCTTTGGCGTCGCCTCCGCGTTCTCTGTTCCTCTTTCAAAATGAATGCGCTGTCGATGTCTTCTAAAACAGTCTCAAATGCAGCATCTACACATCTCAGCTCTCCAGCGGCAGGCATTCAACCCAAGCGCACTTTGATGACGTGGTTGATTACGTTACCGTTGATCATCTGTCCATCATCGTATAATGCCCGCCCTGACAATCTGATTGGCCCGGTCGATTTCGTACCGGGCATAATTTCTCCCCAATGGAGAGACTCCACACCGAACTTCCCGACCGCAAATGTTGTGGGCGGGGCTAAGTTCTTCTGGCATCCAGGCTAGTGGAACAACCTACCACTTCATGTTAGTTCTCTAACACAATTTAAATCACTATTAAAAACGTACCTGTTCTCACAGGCTTTCTCCTCGAGTTGAGTGCGTTTCATCGCAGCTGATTTTATTTTCTTATTTCTTATTTCTTATATTTTATTTTATTATTTTTATTTTACATTAATAACTGTATTTTATTTGTATTACTTGAACTTTAATGTGTTAAGTTTTACTGTCCTTTGGTCGTACCGCTCCACCTGTAAAGCACTTTGGTCAACCAAGTTGTTTTAAAATGTGCTATATAATTAAAATTGACATTGACAATGTTAAACCAAATCTAAACAGATCAAATGGAAACAATGTTGGTTTCAGACTTTTAGGTGTGAAAACGACTCCAGTGAACTTTCCTCCAAGTCCTGATTCATTAGTCGAGTTTCTTTCGTACGTCAACCTGTGGCAGGGCTGTGTCCTCGTATGACCCTCGTGCTCGTGAACACAAACAAACACAACAGGAAGCCATGATGAAGAGCAATTTGATCACTGCACATTCACATTGACTACATGTACACTTTAGTATTTATATTTGTATTTTCATGTTTCTTTTTAGTTTAAAGGAAATAAAGGAGACCTGATCGAGATCAACCGTGGGACCTATAAGCACTGGGCCGTCTACATCGGAGAGAATGAAGTGGTTCATTTAGTTAAAGTGGGTGAGTGAAGGGATACCTATATTCACGTAAGAATATCACATGGACATGACGTGTATTTCATGATGGCACCTTCCTCCTTTCCTCTTTCTCTGCCTCCCTGTTCTTCCTCTTTGTGTTTTCTATAAAACACACAGGTGGTCAGTCATCTGGCTGGTGGGCAAATCCAGACAGCAGCAACGGAAAGGTGAAGCGTGAGAAGTTCACCGATGTGGTCGGCAATCACCGTTGCCAGGTCAACAATCTGCTGGATAACAGCCGTAAGGCTCGTGATCCTTCTGTCATAGTGAAGAAGGCCTGTGCGATGGTCGGCCGCAAGCTACCGTACGACGTTTTCAAATACAACAGCGAGCACTTTGCTACCGAGATGCGATACGACAAGGAAGAGTATTGGCAGGTGTGTATCTAACTGTTGTGTTCGTTAACCTCGTTAACTCTTCCACAGCTAAATTAGTGTGTAGACGTTGTGTTTGTTAAAAGGTGATTGACAGTAGACAAGTCTTCCTTTCTGTTTTCTCCACAAAGTGAGTCATGGTCTTGAACGCTCCGCTAACTGAGAAGCTCTCTCTACAACTCTGATATGACTCAAAATAATCAAAGAGACAGGATTCATAATAGTTATCTGAAGTGCAAGAAGTGGAGATACTGATATTGGGGATATAAAACATTTCTGATACTAATACATCAGGTGATATATATTCCTATGGTGTCATTATCAAACCCTTATTACATAAAAATGTAAATAATGCTTGACATTATACTGTTTAATTGTAAACTCTACTTCAAATTAATATGAATATAAATAAATCCAAATAAAGCAAATATATAGAGCTTGAAATTTGTGGAAACGATTAAAATGACCCTCGAGAGGAATTTAAATATTCTGAAAGGCTATTGCAGAGGAAATACTGATTAATAATGTTGTTAATACATCTTTAAATAGTAGTAATAGTAATTGAATGTTATTGTTTGGTAAATCTGTTTTATAAACAGGTTTAATCAGGTAACGTTTAGTTTGTTTAGCTCAGTTTTTGCAGCCCACAGTGAAACCACATCTTTAAATTCTGAACAATCGTGTTTATAATAAACTCAGATGCCATGTGAACAGAGTGAATCAGAACATGATTTATAATAGAGTAAACAAGCTTCTGAAACATTTCAACTCTAATCACAGAGGAACAGATGTAGTTAAAACTCTTTTTATTGAGCCATTTATCTATTTATTTATTTAACACAATTTAGTGCAACTGAATACATGCAGATGTTAGTCCATTTTGATATTTCAAACACTAGAGGAAGATGAACAAACTCTTTAATCACTGGGTTCATCTGTCACCTTCACTGTGTCTTATACATAATCCAGAATGTTAAACCAACCATCTCACAGACATGAAAGGTCCAGTTTGTAAGATTTAGGTGAAAGGATTTATTGGCAGAAATTTAATATACAATAATCCTAGTGATGTTTCCACTAGTGTGTTTCATCTAAATTGTACGAATTGTTGTTTTCTTTACCCTAGAATGGGTCGTTTATATTGAAATACTTTATATGAAAATACTTTATATTTAAATACTTTATATATTTACATCAGGAGCAGGTCCTCTCTATGAAGGCAGCCATGTTTTTTTACAGTAGCCCAGACTGGACAAACTAAACCTTTTGAGTTTTTATGACGACTGAAGCTGCCACAGGTTCTCTCTCATGTTTGGAGGGGGGGGTGTTCAGCTGCAACATGACACTTCACCACTAGATGTCCCTAGATTCTACATATTGAACCTTTAAGTGTGGTTTCATAAGAGGACTGTGGCAGATCTTTACTTTGTGACATTCCACTCGTCCAGATTCTATTTGAATGAAAAATTATCAAAATGTTTTGACATTCAGTTTGTTGATTGTTTCAACATAATGGTTTGTCTCATCTTGTCTCTCGCAGGTTTTTATTGCAGCTGTGATCAGTGACGTCATAGTCACCGTATTCACCCGAGCCGCTGCAGTCGCTGGAGAATATGCAGTCACTGTATGCGTTGTAGCCACTGTAGTAGGTGGGATCATTTATTTATGTACAGCTCTGTTTTCCGGTTAAGAAGAAGAGGAAGAAAACAAGAAAAAAAGTTTGTTGTTCAACACAGTTAAAAGACATTTAACCTTGAATCAGATAAGACAATAAGGGCGTTAAATCATCTGGATGATAAGACTAAAGACACATCTCTCCAGACTTCACCTTTGATAAAAAAATATATACTTCTATATCTGTTTAGTAGCACCTCTATATAGCTAATTGCTAGCCTGACGTTGTCAGACTCACAATTCTAGTCAGAATGTGAGTCTTAGACCGCTCCATTGGGCTGTGATTATGGGGCGTGTTTCAACCGAACCAGGAAATAACATTCCTCTTCGCTCAATTGGATAGACCTACAACCAATCAGAGCAACGTAGTATGTGACGTATGTTAAGCGACGCATTGTGAGTTATTTACTAACGCCGGGTTCACACCGGACTCTGAAGCGATGCCGAAGCGACGCCTCAGCGCAGCGCCAAGCCTTAAATAACAGCTGGCTCCCATCCTCTCCCATGTTAAAACTTTGTGCGGGTCACACCGGAGGCTGAAGCACCACGCTGCACCAAGGCTGCCTCGCTCTGTGCAGGGATCGTTTCGGCGTCAAGTCTATTTTTTGCGCTTGACGTGAGCGTATCGCACCAGGAAACACACTGAAAAACGATTTTAAACTATATTGATGACATATTTTATATTATATAAATGATCAAATATGCATCCCATACTTTGAAGTCCCCTTCTGTTGTCCTGGAGTTTTAATTTGACCAATGAAATTATTAAATGTCCCCCTCTGCCCATCCACTACAGCCACACAAGCAGTCATACAGATAAAAAGAGAGAGGAGGGGGGGGGGGACTTCGTATTCTCCACATAGGCTTGAGTGCAGTATACGTAATTTACCCCCGACACCCGACATTTAACGGAGCAAACAGCGAAGTTCTTCAACATGGATGACATTAAATTAATAATTGAAGTGGAGAAGTACAGTGAGTTGTATGATCATCGGAACATGTTGTATAAAGACAACACCAAGAAAGACAAATGTTGGGACGCTGTTGCTTAATGTTGGAGCAACAAGTAAGTATATGCTTTTATTTACTGGATCAACGGGTGATATTATTAGCGCTGCCCGGCGGTTCAGCGTGGCTTCAGTGTCCGGTGTGAACAGCCAAGCACCGGCACGATAGGGATTAGCGCGGTGCTTTGGCGTCGCCTCCGCGTTCTCTGTTCCTCTTTCAAAATGAATGCGCTGTCGATGTCTTCTAAAACAGTCTCAATGGCAGCATCTACACATCTCAGCTCTCCAGCAGGCACTTTGATGACGTGGTTGATTACGTTACCGTTGATCATCTGTCCATCATCGTATAAAGCCCGCCCTGACAATCTGATTGGTCCGGATGATTTCAACCGGGCATAATTACTCCCCAACGGAGCGACTCCAGACCGAACTTCCCGACCTCAAATGTTGTGGGCGGGGCTAAATTCGTCTGGCATCCAGGCTAGCTAATTGCACTTCTATAACACAGAAAATTGTACTCGATTCTTGTTGCTCTGGGTTTGTTCTCTCATGGTTGATGCACTTATTGTCGCTTTGGAGAAAAGCGTCAGTTAATTGAAATGTAATGTGATGATACGGATGTTTCTTTGTCTTTCATGTAATCCCTCACTTTTAGACGGATCAAATAATCATTTGTTCACAATTTATTTGCAATAAAATAATTTAAGATACATTTTTTCAGTGTAAATGATTTTCTTCATTTAAAAAATATATTTTTGAAACCATTTTTTTATCCCACTGATTTATTGCGTTGTGATCAATTCTTCATTATATATTTAATGTAATCACCGAAGTAGAATTAAATGAAAACTATCTTCCCAACGATGGATTTTAATTTTTTATTTCAATACGTTGTGTTGTATTACTTTTGAAACGCGTATCTGAACTTTGAGGGAAAATAAAAGGAAGTTAGATTTGTGTTTGAGCAAAGAAAACGAAGCGGTGAGAGGTGGAGCAGGGCAGCGGAGAGGAAGAGGAGAACACAGTGATGCTTCTCTTGTGCTCTAGTTATGAGCTCAGAGGGTTTTTATCCTCCGTCGTGTCTGTGCCAACAATGAGCTGCTTCACAGTCCAACACTGTTCACATGTGGAGCCTGTTACAGACGAGGCAGGTGGAGCCAGGAGGAGTCACACAGATCTACATGCTGCATGTGTGTGTGTGTGTCTGTGGGGTGGGGTGGGGTGCAACCAATATGAGTGTTATAACTTTCAAGTGGTGACATTTGTGGAAATAAAGGTGTTTTTACAGAGTCAGGACGTGTTTTTTGAAGTGGGGCTGATGTAAGTGTTGAGATGAGGGTTACACTTGTAGCTGTGATGGTTCAAGTGTCTCTTGGCCGGGAGCAGGACGTACTGTATTACAGCTGTTTTCTTACAAAGGGCCAGGTTAGTGAAAATAGCTAGTTTTCTGCAAGGAAAGACTGTGCTCTTTACTAGATAAGAGAAAAAAAAGGAAAATTAGACATTGTCAATGGTCAGTGTTAGGATGACCACACTTACGGCTGGACCGTACAGCAAAAGAAGACCATGGCAGGATAGTTTGCGTGTCACAGACAGGTTTATTGTGGTCTCTCAGGCAACATGGCACACGTCCTCCAACTCATGCAGCAACCACACAGGAAAACACCCCGACTGATAACAAAATGGCCCCTTATATAGGGTGCCTCGTTAAGGAGGGAGAAACCATTCCCCCATGCTGACATGCTCTCCTTTTGACAACACTTTTCTTATATCATTATACCCACCATTCTCCGATATACACACCCCCACACACATTTATTTACAAACACCCCCTCATCCCCAATTCCAGCACATTACAATAATCACATACACTAATCTTCCAACACCCACACTTATCACCACTTGGTTTCCCCCGGAACTATAAATATGGTGCTTGTTTCCTGGGGAGGCCTTTTGCCCGAACACCCTGGAGGCAAAAGAGACTGGTGAGTACCATTACACACACAAACACACTTTACCCTTTCCAATATACTAACACACACTATTGCACAACATATGATATTAGTCACATCTCATCTTAGCGTTCAGTTACCACAAATGCACATTAACTCTCATGTCCCTCTTTTGCAGGTGGAACCATGTGGCCATCACAGAACCTACCAGCACAGATTTAACAAGGACAATAACTGTATCACCCATCAATAAAGATGAACTGTTTTTAAGTGTGCACATATGCCATGTGCAAACTCTGCAAATACAATAAAGTGCAACTGCTTACAAACGCCTGTGCAATTATTAAAGTGCATGTACCCGGTCAAAGTGCATAGTGCAATATTCCCCCAACCCCATCTCAAGCTCCAGGGAACGAAGTCCTCTTCGTTACAGTCAGATTAGATGTAGAGAGAGTGGCACATACAATGGTATGGTCAGTTTTGGACTGTCCAAGAGTTTTTGTTCACTCATTAGATTCTACTCAATATAGTCTGATCTGGCAGACTTAACAATTGTATCCTTCAGGCAGGTTTTGCTGCAGAAGAGGTGTCTTAATTTTTTTTCAAAGTCTTGAAATCCAAATTACTGTATCATTGTCTGTGTAATGATATGCTAATGTCTCAACATGTGTTGTATGGACTACTTCAGTGTTATGGAATGGAAAGTAGTCGTCCAAACATATTTACCAAGTTCACAGTGGTATCTAACATTAATCAGAATTTAGGTTTTGGAGTTTGCTGCTGTTGCTAAAAAAACAGTTTGCCTATTAACTGTAGGAAATTTAAAACCTACTGTCAGTACTGTGTTGGTTTTGGCCGTGAGGAACAAGCTCTGGATCGCCTGTGTCGTGGCTCAGGGCTGTAACACTCAGGGCTGTAACACTCTGGGTTGTAACACTCAGGGCTGTAACACTCAGGGCTGTAACACTCTGGGTTGTAACACACTGTGGAGACAGAGTCCAGGAGGACTTCAGAGGCTCTGTCACTGTCTGCTCGGTTATAACCAGGTTTTGAACTGTACTCAGAGAGGCTGCGATCATCATCTGAGCAGTGGTAATTTTTCTGGGGCAGAATGTCAGAGTATGGCTTCCTACAGCTTCTTCTGTGGGAATCTCTATCTCTGGGAAGTTGGTGGACATGGTGGATACGCTCGGTGTCCCTACGCTGCCTTTTGTCACCCCCCTTTGTTTTGTTTTGAGGGTGAAGTTTAGAGGCTGCGGATATCTTTGACACCGTGCTGTTTGTTTTGACCGGCTCGGTTGCACCTACTGTAGCCTTGGAAGTGACAACAGTTTCCAAAGCCACCTGTGATATCTTCCTGAGCTGGTGAATTGAATGTTTTCCTTACTGTGTCATCAGTACAACATGTGTGCGTATACTTTGATGTAGGTTACGTAAGAACAAGGTCTTGAAGGTGGGATGCTCTTCTAGGCCTGGTGCGTTCTTTCCCTGAAAATAAACATGCCTCAAACATCTGAGATGATCGATGGGATTTACGCGACGTGAATGTTTAATTTGGAATGCTGTAACAAAGAATGTAATCTCGTCAGCAGTAGAAGGGAATTCCTCGACTAGTGCTTGACTAGGCTCTGTGTAGTCATTTCTCTCACTGGAAGGAAGTGACTTAATTAACTTGTGAAGAGCTGTAGAGCTGGTTTTTAACACAAGTTTAACCTTCTCTCTTTCTGTTGCATTTTGCACTTAGAGGGAGATCTAGTTCCCTAAAGAAATTATCAATATTGTAATAACAGGTTCATAAAAGTACTAACTATAAATTTGGAACTCTAATTAACAATTTAATTAATAACTTTAACCAAATTTACCACATAGATAGTTAGCTACCTTGAAGGATATGGAGTTCTTGACAGTGTAGAGTTTGGCAAAATTCACACTTATGCAGCATTAAGGAAAAAACATTTGTGAAATAAAAACAGCTATATAGATAATAAAATATAAAAACACAAATTACTAACGGTGTCATCAGCAATTATACTAGGCTATGCTTAGCCTAGTATAATTGTTAAGCCTAGTTGTGTAACCTGTCCATGGAAAGGAAAAAAAAGGGTTGCTGTGCTGTTCGAAGTTCTGTGAACTCGTCTTGCTGGTTTGTGGCTCCTGCCTTTGTGGTTCCTTGTTGAGGTGAGTAGGAAGCTGCACCTCTCCTCCATTGAATTTCAGCAGACCGAAAAAGTGAGCTCCTCTCGGATGGTGGAGTTAAGGAATCGAGCAGAGTGAGCTGGACAGCCACCCTTCTCCTCTGAGAGTTTCGTGGAAAGAGAAAGGAGAACTGGGCTTATATTGGCATGGTGACATTTTGGGTCATGGGGCCCAGAGTGATCAATAGTGTTTGAAACTTGTGTCCCTGGTCGGTTTTCACTCCTCTGTGTGACGTTGACGCACACTGGGAGACGACACATGTAGGCCGAACTGTAATTCAGAAATACCAAGTCCCAACAACGTGTAAATCATTATGAGGAGTTTCTCACTTTCTCACAAACTACATATCAATGACAATTTCAACCTTATTTTTATGGCTCATTTAAAACAAATGGTTTGACCAAAGTGCTTCTCAAAGAAAAAGGTTCAACAAGAAAACAGAAATACGTGATATATCAAAATACTGATGATAATTAAATTAAATCTCCTGGGATAAAAACCAATGATGCCAAAGAAAATAATTTTTAACGATGATTGTATCAAATACATTTAATTTCATATAAATGAAAGACAAAAGGGAAAATGTCTTAGTTCTATATAAGATTATGTATTGACTCCACAAGTTTAACATTTTAAACATTTAGGTATCATTTCATGCAAACAATTTCAATAGTTAATATTTAATCATGCATGTTTATCTCTTGCCCTGTAAGTGACTTCACCTTGTTACCTTGTGATTGAGCTTTTACAGGAATCTCAACTGAACGCCATGCGAGTGTCTGTCTATCAACTGGCTGCCACGCCCCAGCCACCGCCACAACTTCCTGAACGCCTGAACATCGTTCTCACCTGGTTCTCCAATCATCCTGCAGAGCTAAAAGGACGACGGGATGTTCCTGTTTCAATCTCTCAAGGAGGAACTGGGGAGAAGTGAAATTTACAGCTCTCCCAGTTTGGACGCCGCCCTGAAAATTATCCTCGGGCTGTGACTCACCAGCCACCTCAGTATTTACACTGAGCAAATGTTCTCTCACAGCTTCACAAAGGTTGAAACCTGAATACAGAGTTACTGCTGCGCAATTCATGAGAAATGAAACTCAGCCCTCTGCTTGTAAAGTATTGTGAAATTAGGGCCGTGCAGACAGGTTATAAAAGTTCTTTATCTGCAGTAATCCAGTGTTCACATAGAAGCTGATAGATGAAGAGCTGAAGAAATGGCACTAACGGTGAGTCTCCTGTTGCTCATTAGTTACAGTAGATTGAGTTTTTGTTTAGAAAAGTGTTTTGGTTATATGAGTAAAATACAACATTAGCATTTTAATGCAGCTTTAAAATGTTATTTTATCAAAGAGTTAACAACAGAAACCAGAATAAACAGGATGAAGTGTGTGATCACAGCAGCTTTTCAACAAGAAACAGATTTATTTAGCTAAAAGTGAACAAATTACAGAGTTCTGGTCCATAAGAAGTCGACTGAACAAAAACAGATCTAACAAAGGGAAAAATATATAATGACTGATCAGAGCATTTCAGAAACAAAAGGAGCAAAGAGAGACAAACAGCTTAACTACAAGTTCCACCCCCCCAAAACACGGTTAATTAGTAAGTCAGCATTAAACAATAAATTATCTACCTCCTGTATTTAATGGCCGGCTTCAGTGAGTGACTCAAAGTTAGAAAACTAAACGTGTGCACCACGGATTGAACCTGAGGTGCTGTCAGTTCATTAAGAATAAGGAAAGTATGTTGCATGGAACAAAAGCCAGTGTGTTATTTATCTGATTTGCTGTCTTATGAGTGATTGTAATATAAATCAGATCCAGAGGTTAATATATAAATAAATATGTGTTAACTATTAACTGAAGTGACTTATTGGCAGTTAAAGTCCCTGTGTGGCACAAAGTGGTGCCACACAGGGACTTTAAGGTGTGAAAACGACTCCAGTAAATTTTCCTCCAAGTCCTGATTCATTAGTCGAGTTTCTTTCATACGTCAACCTGTGGCAGGGCTGTGTCCTCGTATGACCCTCGTGCTCGTGAACACAAACAAACACAACAGGAAGCCACGATGAAGAGCACTTTGATCACTGCACATTCATATTGACTACATGTCCACTCTATTATTTAATGTCCAGTTTATCATTTATATCCATATTTTCAAGTTTCTTCTCTTTTTAGTTTAATGGAAAACCAGGAGACCTGATCCAGATCTTCCGTGATGAACTCTATCAGCACTGGGCCGTCTACATCGGAGGATATGAAGTCATCCATTTAGTCCCAGACGGTGAGTGAAGTGATAACTATATTCACGTTAGAATATCACATGGACATGACGTGTATTTCATGATGGCATCTTCCTCCTTTCCTCTTTCTTTGCCTCCCTGTTCTTCCTGTTTGTCTTTTCTATAAAACACACAGGTGGTCAGTCATGTGGCTCGTTTGAGCGTCTGAGCAGCAAAGCAGAGGTGAAGCGTGAGAAGCTCAGCGATCGGCCATCACCGTTTCAAAGTCAACAATCTGAAGGATGAAGAGTACAAGGCTCGTGATCCTTCCATCATAGTGAAGGAGGCCTGTGAGATGGTGGGCCGTGTGCTACCGTACAACGTTGTCTCTTACAACTGTGAACACTTTGCTACTGACCTGCGATACGGCAAAGCAGAGTCCAGACAGGTGTGTATCTGACTGTTGTGTTCTTTAACCTCATTAACTCTTCCACAGCAGAATTTCTGTGTAAATGTTGTGTTACTATCTTACTTTATATTAACATCAGGAGCAGGTCATCTCTATGGAGGCAGCCATGTTTTTTAACGGTAGCCCAGACTATGACAACTGAAGCTCTCATGTTTGGAAGGGGGGGGGGGGGGGGGGGGGGGGGGGGGGGGGGGGGGGGGGTGAGGTGAGGTGAGGGGTGTTCAGCTGCAACATGACACTTCACCACTAGATATCACTAGATTCTTTACAGTGAACCTTTAGGTGTGGTTTCATAAGGGGACTGTGGCAGAACCTAGTGACCTTTGACCTGCAGTTTTTAGATTATTAATTAATAACCTTTCTTCTCATCTTGTCTCTCACAGGTTCAAACAGCAGCTTTGATCACAGGAGGTGTTGTAGCAGTTGGGGTCTTAGCAGCTTTGGGTGCAGCTCTGTTCAGCAGCCTTTCCAGCAAAGAGGAACAGAAAGAGGAAGATGAAGACTACAGGAAGAAAAGAAGAAGACATCATCAACACTGGCACTAATGAGACAGAAACATGACAACAAAGATTTCTCCATTGTTTGAGTTGATTCAGATGACATTGATTATGATTGAAACTATTTAAATAAACAATTTCACTTGTGCAGGCTAGAGAGGAAACGGTTGTTGTGGTTCCTTCAACACAGTTAAAAGACTGGACCTGGAATCAGAACTAATTGAAGTCTTTCTTCAGTGAAAATGATTTTACTAATTTTAAGACTTGAATCTAAACTTTGAATGTAAAAAATATATTTAGAAAAAAACATTTATCACGTTTCAATTTTTTAATTGTACTTGTTTGTTTTGTTGTGATCAATTTTTCATTTTATAGTTAATGTTATAATCGAAGTAGAATTAAATGAAAACTATCTTCCCAACAATGGATGTGTTTTTTTTTTATTTTATCATATTGTAACGTCCTCGCTTACAGAGGACAAGGAACTTCTTTGTAGTTTAACAACTGTTATTAATCTTTACACGGACATGTCACTCTTCGCTTCACTTCGTTCTCGTACACCTCCACAACAACCCCACTTCCTCATTAACTCCTGCTCATCAACACAAACAGCCATTGAGAGACTGTCTTCCCCGAACAACCCCATCCTATCGGTCCAAGCAATCACATCTCCCATCCCTGACCCCTTCACAGACCCCAGGATATCAGAATACTCCTTGAACACAGTGTTTTACTGACAACGTCAAAAACGCACATAACCATAAACCCAGTCCGTTACAATATGTTAATTTACTTTTGAAACGCGTATCTGTACTTTGCAGTAAAATATAATGATGCTAGATTTGCATTTGAAATTATTTAAATCGTGCAAATGTTGTCTCACAGCTTCACAAATGGTCAAAACTTGAATGCAGAGTTGCAGCTGCACATTTCTAGAGAAAAGAAACTCAGCCCAGTTACTGGTAATGATTGGAATGTTGGGGGACGTGCAGATGTGCAGTATTCCAGTAAACACACACACACAGTCTGTGACAGAAGCTGAGAGACAAAGAGCTGAAGACATGGAGCAAAAGGTGAGTCTCCTGCTGCTCATTAGTTACAGTAGATTTAATTTTTGTTCCTTTACAGTGAAACTGTTTTAACTTTTCTTTGTGAACATAAAAAAAGTGAACAAATTACAGAGTTCTGGTCAGGGGTGGACTGGGACAAAAATTCAGCCCTGGCATTGTCTGTCCACACCAGCCCACTACATTATCAGCGGACACCTGATCTTGACACCAAATCAAGATAGCTCTAACTACGTAGTGGGATGTGTAAAATATGTTACGCGTCAGTGGTGTTAACAGTGTTTGGATGTGTGAAAAGAAGGTGTGATGTATGTTGTAAGGTGCAGAAGCAAAGAAAAACAAAGGCTGAGGGCCCCATGCCCCTGGAAGCAGCCTTTAGATCTGCAGCTGAAGCCCAGTCCAAAAGGGCAGGCCCAGGGTGACGCCCCTGGCAGCTCTACCTGTGTCTGGAAAACAACTCCTCAGGTTCTCACATGTCAAGTGGTCAACCTGAGAAGGACATGGATACATTATAATGTCTCTAATCATCACAAATTAAGTATGATTTCATAAAACATAAAAAATGATAAACTCACCAGACTAGAGGAGACTCAACAGACAAACTTTGGTACAGTGAAGGCAGAGAGTGGAGGCAGACAGAGAGCAAGTCCTCGAACATGGACGGAGGGGGAACAACTCCTCAGGCTCTCACATGTCAAGTGGTCAACCTGAGATACATTATAATGTCTGTAAAATAAAGAAAATGTTTTCCTCTGTCCTGCACCTAGAGTTGAGAACTTTTTGGATGTGTGTTTCTTTTAAAACCTTTTGAAAATAATTATAATTATGAAGTATGAATTTATACATTAAAAAATAAATGATAAACTTACCAAATTCTAACAGTGGTCCCAAATGTCCACATATAAAACAGAGGGAGAACGACTCCTCAAATATATCACAACTACCTGTAATGGAGAATAGCTAAATCATCCGAACAATAATAACCCATAATATCACAATTCGGCATATTAAAACAAAATCAAAAACGTTTTCTAGTTTGTTTTGGACATGTCTAAAAAATGTAGCCTAGCCAGCCCCAGGCCAACGTTACTTACATGTCTGCCTCCACTCGATCATCTTTGTCGAGTCCTCCTCGCTCGTCTCCCGGTGCACCTGCTGCTGCTGGGCGGTGAACCCGGCACCAAATAGGTCCGTCAGTTTGGCACATCGAGCAGCCTCCACCTCCAGAGACTTCAGCTTTTTTTTCGATGCTTCTCAGCGCCACCCGGGCGTTTTTTACTCTTATTATCCATTTTAAGTTTCTGTCTCAGCAGCAGCCCGTCCCGCGACTCCCCCCTCCAATGCCATGAGGTCCCGCCCCACCCTGGTTTGTGTTGTGATTGACAGCACTGTCAGGGCTCTCTGAGCCTGTCAGCCCATGACTGATTGACAATGACAAACAATAGACCAATAATATGTGGCGATGCTGGCAACACACTTCTACCCAATTGGAGGGAATTTAGAGAGGAAGAAGAGAAAAAAAAAAAAAAAAAAAAAAACATAGCGGACCAGACCGGCCCACATTGGGTCAACGGCCCACCGGGACGATGCCCGGTATGCCAGATGGCCAGTCCACCCCTGGTTCTGGTCCAAAAATGGTAGACTGAACAGAACTTAAGTTTTATAAACTTTAATCGGAATCGAACCTGAACAAAGACAAAAACAGATCCAACAAAGGGGAAGATATATAATGACTGATCAGAGCATTTCAGAAACAAAAGGAGCAGAGAGAGAAAAAGAGAGCGAGAAAGTGAAAGTGAGTTTGCAGAGTTTGGACTTTCTGATTTAATGCTGCCTCAACTTCTTCACAACTTCAACAGAACTTCTTGTTGTCTTCACCTCTGATGATTTAATGCTTGAAGAGAAAGACGTTCATTTTGTGAGATTAAATCTAAATGATGATAAAGTTCCAACAAACTAATGAAATCAATGGGTTCATTAGTTTTCTCCCATCAAAGGAAACACAACCTTTTTTCACTTGCACTTTATTCAAACCACTTGGTGAATACAGCACCTGAACACGTGGATGATAGAAACACATGTTGTCTACAATCTAATCAATGTCAAGTGAAGGTTGGTCTCAGTCCACGAAGCTGATGACCACAGGACGTACGTATCTCTGACAGATGTTTAGTGCGCTCCATGAATTACAATGTGAAACCAAATCTAAACAGATCAAATGGAAACAATGTTGGTTTCAGACTTTTAGGTGTGAAAACGACTCCAGTAAACTTTCCTCCAAGTCCTGATTCATTAGTCGAGTTTCTTTCGTACGTCAACCTGTGGCAGGGCTGTGTCCTCGTATGACCCTCGTGCTCGTGCACACAAACAAATACAACAAGAGGCCACGATGAAGAGCACTTTGATCACTGCACATTCACATTGACTACATGTACACTTTATTATTTAAATTTTATTTTCATGTTTCTCTTTATTTTAATGGAAAACCAGGAGACCTGATCGAGATCTTCCGTGGGCCCTATCAGCACTGGGCCGTCTACATCGGAGAGAATGAAGTGGTTCATTTAGTTAGAGAGGGTGGGTGAAGTGATAACTATATTCATGTTAGAATATCACATGTACATGACGTGTATTTCATGATGGATCCTTCCTCTTTTCCTCTTTCTTTGCCTCCATGTTCTTCCTGTTTGTCTTTTCTATAAAACACACAGGTGGTGGTAAGTCATCTAGCTCGTCGGAGAGTCTGAGCAGCAGTGATGGAAATGAGTTCCATCAATCTCTCATCAATGTGGTTGGCCAGAAACAGGTCAACAAACTGCTGGATGGCATGAACCAGTCTCGTGAGTGCCACATCATTGGGATGGACGGCTTTGCGATGATGCGCGGCGAGGATCTGAACTACGATGGCGCTAGGTCACGTAGCTTTTTGTTGGAGCTGAGCAGCAAAACAGGAAAGGTGAAGCGTGAGAAGCTCGCCGATGTGGTCGGCAATCACCGTTACCAGGTCAACAATCTGCTGGATGAAACCTACGAGACTCGTGATCCTTCCATCATAGTGAAGGAGGACTGTGCG
>JAFBJV010031607.1:1291939-1341468 GCA_016801935.1 Platichthys stellatus | reverse complement strand
GGGGCGCCAGGAGTGAAGCTTGCCTAGAGCGCCAAATGTGCTAGGGCCGGCCCTGTGTGTATCTAACTGTTGTGTTTGTTGACCTCGTTAACTCTTCCTCAGCAGAATTGGTGTGTAGATGTTGTGTTTTTTAAAAGGCGATTGACAGTAGATGAGTATTCCTTTCTGTTTTCTACACAAAGTGAGTCATGGTCTTGAACGCTCCACTAACTGAGAAGCTCTCTCTACAACTCTGATATGACTCAAAAGAATCAAGAGACAGGATTCATAATAGTTATCTGAAGTGCATGAAGTGGAGATACTGATATTGGATATTGGAAAACATTTCTGATACTAATACATCAGCTGATATATATTCATATGGTGTCGTTATCAAACCCTTATTACATAAAAATGTTAATGAAGCTTGATATTATACTGTTTAACTGAAAACTCTACTTTAAATTAATATAAATGGAAATAAATCAAAACAGAGCAAATATATAGAGCATGAAATGTGTGGAAACGATTAAAATGACCCTCGAGAGGAATAGAAATACTCTGAATGGTTTTTAACAATAAATGGTTTTATTTAACTAAAAGTGAACAATATACAGAGTTCTGGTCCATAAGGAGTCGACTGAACAGAACTTAAGTTTTATAAACTTTAACCAAATGTAACTGAACAGAATCGAATCTGGACAAAGACAAAAATAGTTCTAAAAAAGGGGAAGATATATAATGACTGATCAGAGCATTTCAGAAACAAAAGGAGCAAAGAGAGAGAGAGAGAGAGAGAGAGAGAGAAAGTGAAAGAGAGAGAAATGTAATATGAATAAGGTCAAAAGGTAGACATAATAAATAAATAAATGTTGACTATTACCAAAAAAATAGTTATTGACACCTAAATCCCTTGTGTAGCACAAAGTGATGCAACAAGTAAAATACATAAACATGAAGATCAGTCTTTCTAATGGAAATAAATCTAAATACTGAAGGTAAAAATATCCATTTTCAGACATGTTTGAAAGTATCTGTACAATAACCACAACAGGTTAGTTTCTAAAGAAGCTTTCACACCTTCCTTGTTTGTTCTCGACCCTTTGACTTTTCAGTTTTGTCTGAATTTAAATATCAGGTGTGAAAGGTTCTTCCGACCAAAAGAGGCGTTCAGGGTCAAACTGAACCGTGGCTTGGTTCGTTTGCAGAGTGAAAACTAGAACTGCAGAGTTTGGACTTTCTGATTTAATGCTGCCTCAACTTCATCACAACTTCAACTGAACTTCTTGTTGTCTTCACCTCTGATGATTTAATGCTTGAACGACAAGGACGTTCATTTTGTGAGATTAAAATCTAAATGATGATAAAGTTCCAACAAACGAATGAAATCAATGGGTTCATTAGTTTTCTCCCATCAAACGAAACACAACCTTTTTTCACATGCACTTTATTTAAACCACTTGTTGAATACAGCACCTAAACACGTGGATCAATCAATCAATCAATCAAATTTTATTTGTATAGCCCATATTCACAAATTACAATTCATCTCATAGGGCTTTAACAGGGTGTGACATCCTCTGTCCTTAACCCTCAGCAAGAGTAAGGAAAAACTACCAAAAAAAACTTTTACCAGGGGAGCCACATGTGAGGGATCCCTCTCCCAGGACGGACAGAAGTGCAATAGATGCCACGTGTAGGAAAACATCATCAATAATCAAAGTCTCTAGCAGCATTTGATGAGGGTAGACATCCCGAAGGACAACCCCAACATGACATGCCAAGCAGTCCCGCTGCAATCGCAGTCCATGGTCAGCAACCAGCAGGACCACGATCCACCATCCAGACCAGACGCCACTCCAGTCCTCAGTCACCGTCCACCGCCACCCACCTCGAGCCGCCGCCGCGGTCCTGGTCCAATGCCCGTACCCGATGCCAGAGCGACACAGGGTCCGCCACCACCACCATGATCAGCCCACGCGACACAGAATCCGCCACACAGGGTCCGCCACCATCACCCCCGGTGCGCGATCAACAAACCGCAATCCATGGTGCGGCCACAGAGGCCCTGGATCTGCGGGTGATAAAGCAAAGGGATTCCGGGGAAGGGGGATAGGGATGGAGAAGAGCATGTCAGAAACACATGTTGTCTACAATCTAATCAATGTCAAGTGAAGGTTGGTCTCAGTCCACGAAGCTGATGACCACAGGACGTACGTATCTCTGACAGATGTTTAGTGCGCTCCATGAATCACAATGTGAAACCAAATCTAAACAGATCAAATGGAAACAATATTGGTTTCAGACTTTTAGGTGTGAAAACGACTCCAGTGAACTTTCCTCCAAGTCCTGATTCATGAGTCGAGTTTCTTTCATACGTCAACCTGTGGCAGGGCTGTGTCCTCGTATGACCCTCGTGCTCGTGCACACAAACAAACACAACAGGAAGCCACGATGAAGAGCACTTTGATCACTGCACATTTACATTGACTTCATGTCCACTTTATTATTTGTATTTGTATTTATATGTTTCTTTTTAGTTTAATGGAATACCAGGAGACCTGATCGAGATCTCTCGTGGGTCCTATAAGCAGTGGGCCGTCTACATTGGAGAGGATGAAGTGGTTCATTTAGTTAACACGGGTGAGTGAAGTGATAACTATATTCACGTTAGAATATCACATGGACATGATGTGTATTTCATGATGGCACCTTCCTCCTTTCCTCTTTCTTTGCCTCCCTGTTCTTCCTGTTTGTCTTTTCTATAAAACACACAGGTGGTCGGTCATCTGGCTCGTTGAAGAGTCTGAGCAGCAGCACCGGAAAAGTGAAGCGTGAGAAGCTCGCCGACGTGGTCGGAAATGACAGTTACCAGGTCAACAATCTGCTGGATAACATGTACGAAGATCGTAAGCTTTCCGTCATAGTGGAGGAGGCCCGTGCGATGGTGGACGTGGACCTACTGTACAACGTTGATACTTACAACTGTGAGCACTTTGCTACCGAGATGCGATACGGCAAGGCAGTGACTTGGCAGGTGTGTACCTAACTGTTGGGTTCGTTAACCTCGTTAACTCTTCCACAGCAGAATTAGTATGTAGATGTTGTGTTTTTTAAAAGGTGATTGACAGTAGACGAGTCTTCCTTTCTGTTTTCTCCACAAAGTGAGTCATGGTCTTGAAAGCTCTTCTAACTGAGAAGCTCTCTCTACAACTCTGATATGACTTAAAAGAATGAAAGTCCGGGTAACTAGGAGAGGATATGTGTCTGAACCTTGTCCTCTCAAAACTGGGGTCCCTCAAGGTACTGTCCCTGGTCCCCTCCTCTTCTCTCTGTACACCAACTCTCTCGGCTCTGTCATTCACTCACATGGCTTTTCCTACCATAGCTATGCTGACGACACCCAACTAATCCTCTCTCATCCCGATCTGAAACACAGTTAGCAGCAGGAATCACTGCCTGTCTGACTGACATCTCTCAGTGGATGTCTGCACACCATCTAAAGATTAACCTTGACAAGACTGAACTACTTTTCCTTCCAGGGAAAGACTCTCCCACCCACGACCTGACTATTAACTTTGACAACTCTGTGTTAACCCCCACTCAGACCGCCAGGAACCTTGGTGTGACACTCGACAGCCAACTCTCCCTTACTGCCAACATTACTGTAACAACATGGTCCTGTAGATTCATGCCGTACAACATCAGGAGGACACGCCCCCTTCTTACTCAGAAGGCTGTGCAGGTTCTGGTCCAGGCTCTGGTCATCTCACGCCTAGACTACTGTAACTCCCTCCTGGCAGGTCTACCTGCTACTGCCATCCGACCTTTGCAGCTCGTCCAGAATGCAGCAGCTCAACTGGTCTTTAACATAAAAATTACTCACACTACTCCGCTCCTCCGCTCCCTTCACTGGTTACCAGTGGCTGCCCGAATCCGTTTAAAAACATTGGTACTTTGTACCGTGCTGTGAACGGATCAGGTCCAGTCTACATCCAGGACATGGTCAAACATTACACCCCAGAACGTTCATTCCGCTCTGCTTCGGCCAATCGGCTTGTTGCTCCATCACTATGAGCTATACAGTCGTAAAAATCACAACTGTTTGCTGTCCTGGCTCCTTAACGGTGGAACGAGCTCCCCATCGACATACGGACATCAGAAAGTTTACACATCTGCCGCCGCAAGCTAAAAACATACCTCTTCCGCCTATACCTTGAATAAATGTTTAAACAAACAATTTAGTAGCACTCTAATGGCACTTACTATTAGCACGTTGTAGTTTGGCTTTTATGAAGAAATTGTACATTCTTGATTCTTGTTGTTCTGGGTTTGTACCCTCATGGTTGATGCACTTATTGGAAGTCGATTTGAATAAAAGCGTAAGCTAAATGAAATGTAATGTAAAAAGAGACAGGATTCCTAATAGTTATCTGAAGTGGAGATACTGAAATTGGGGATAAAAAACATTTCTGAAACACAGCAGCTGATATATGTTCCTATTGTGTCGTTATCAAACCCTTATTACATAAAGTGTAAATGAGGCTTGATATTATACTGTTAAATTGTTAACTCTACTTTAAATTAATATGAATATAAATAAAGCAAAATAAAGCAAATATATATAGCGTGAAATGTGTGGAAAAGATTTAAATGACACTCAAGAGTAATATCAATATTGTGAATGGTTTTTAAAGATAAAAGGTTTGATTTAACTAAAAGTGAACAAATTACAGAGTTCTGGTCCATAAGGAGTTGACTGAACAAAACTTAAGTTTTTTAAACTTTAACCAAATGTAACTGAACAGAATCGAACCTGAACAAAAACAAAAACAGATCCAACAAAGGGGAAAATATATAATGACTGATCAGAGCATTTCAGAAACAAAAGGAGCAAAGAGAGAGAGAGAGAGAGAGAGAGTGAAAGAGAGAGAAATGTAATATGAATAAGGTCAAAAGGTAGACATAATAAATAAATAAATGTTAACTATTAACTAAAGTGAGTTATTGACAGTTTGAGTCCTTGTGTGACACAAAGTGATGTAACAAGTAAAATACATAAACATGAATATCGGTCTTTGTAATGGAAATAAATCAAAATACTGGAGGTAAAAATATCCATTTTCAGACATGCTTTGAAATTATCTGTACAATAACCACAACATGTTAGTTTCTAAAGACAGATCAAATGGAAAAAATGTTGGTTTCAGACTTTTAGGAGTGAAAACGACTCCAGTAAACTTTCCTCCAAGTCCTGATTCATTAGTCGAGTTTCTTTCGTACGTCAACCTGTGGCAGGGCTGTGTCGTCGTATGACCCTTGTGCTCGTGAACACAAACAAATACAACAGGAAGCCACGATGAAGAGCACTTTGATCACTGCACATTCACATTGACTACATGTCCACTTTATTATTTATATTTGTATTTTCATGTTTCTTTTTAGTTTAAAGGAAAACCAGGAGACCTGATCGAGGTCTTCAGTGGGCCCTGTGAGCACTGGGCCGTCTACATCGGAGAGAATGAAGTGGTTCATTTCACTACAGACGGTGAGTGAAGTGATAACTATATTCACGTTAGAATATCACATGGACATGACGTGTATTTCATGATGGCACCTTCCTCCTTTCCTCTTTCTTTGCCTCCCTGTTCTTCCTGTTTGTCTTTTCTATAAAACACACAGGTGGTCAGTCATCTGGGTCGCTGGAGAGTCCGAGCAGCAGCACAGGAAAGGTGAAGCGTGAGAAGCTCACCGATGTGGTCTGCCATCACCGTTGCCGTGTCAACAATCTGCAGGATCAAGAGTACCAGGCTCATAAGCCTTCCATCATAGTGAAGGAGGCCTGTGCGATGGTGGGCCGCGAGCCACAGTACAACGTTGTCACTTACAACTGTCAGCACTTTGCAATCGAGATGCGATACGGCAAGGCAGAGTCTCGTCAGGTGTGTATCTAACTGTTGTGTTCGTTAACCTCGTTAACTCTCCACTGCAAAATTAGTGTGTAGATGTTGTGTTTTTTAAAAGGCGATTGACAGTAGACGAGTCTTCCTTTCTGTTCCAAACATCCCAGAAGTACGTAAAGACATCTTTAAAATTCTTATCGAATGTTAAAACAGAATTAAAATGCCAATAGGCGCTCTTCGGTTAAACATTCCTAACAAAAACATGACATAAAAGCAGGGAATGATCAGTAAAACCAGCAGGCATGATGGCACAGCTTTTAAAAATGTTAAAATGATGTTTAAAACAATAAATCCTGTCTAACCTGGCTGAGGAGATCCTACTCTCTCTGATGTGGGACCAGGTGTACTGTCTGCAGTCTGGGTGCATCCTCCTCCACACGTCCACCATGCCGTGAGAGCGGACCAGCTGCTTTAAGGCGTGCTGAGAGGCTGGATGAGGCTCTGCGTGGTTGCGGTCTAAATTCGCATCTTCAGTGCAGTTAAAATCCCCACCCAAGAATAAAAAATCCTCCATGGCACAATAATTAAGAACCTCACTTATTTTTAGCAAAAAACGGCTTCCTTTCTGCACCGGTTGCTGGAGCATAAACGTTAATAAAGACAGCAGTAAAATGGTCGAACTGAGCTTTGGCTAAAAGAAGCCTCCCCTGGATCACATGTTTGACCTCCAGCGAGTTTGGTTTAAAAGCCGTGGAGAAGAGGAAGACCACTCCTGCGCTCAGAGAAGTGTTGTGACTTAAAATGGCCTCCCCTCCCCACTCCCTCCTCCAGTCAGACTCATTATTAAAATCACTATGCGTTTCTTGTAAAAACATGACATCAATTTTTTTCAATTTCATTGTTTCATAAATAAGAGTTATTATTCCTTTGATCTCTTGCACCATTCACGTTTAAAACCCCAAATTAAAAAACATCCATGTTTTTTAAAATGTTAGAAACAAAAACAGAAAACAATAAATTATTTAACACATACATTGCTGTCCTTTCCATCAGTGCTCAGTTGTCTCTTTGCTTTGACCAATTTCTTGATTCTAAAAACTTCCTGGTCTGTGAGTCCAGACTCCTCCCTCTGGCTCATGTGGAATCTGGCCCAGGAAATAAAAAGACAGAGATCTGGGAAGTGGTCTTCAATTTTAAGACCGTGTTGATTTTTTGTATGATGTAAAAACGCTTTAACTTTGTCTACTGTGAGCAATTTCATTTTGACTGCTGTTAAAAAGCGGTACGTTACTGCTGTCAGACACACACTAACACTCACATCACTCTCCATTTGTACCTTACTGCTCTTTGCCTCATTTAAATCTGGCCTGCTTGACCCTGCTTCTAACTCCATCTCCTCCTCCTCCACCTGTTCACTGCATGCCACCCTGCCATCATCTGCTTCTCCTCCTTTCCTTCCACTCTCTCCTCCATCATGCTCAATTCTCTTTCCTTCACCTGCCTGCTTTTCCTCCTTACCTTTCTTCTCCACCTGTTTGTTACCTACACCACCCTCTTCTTCCCCTTTACCTCCCACCTCCCTTTCCTGTACCTCACCCAAAACACCCTCACCCAACACATCCCCCCCCCACACCCGGTGTTTTGACGAACTCATCCCTTGTGATGGCTCGGTCACAGCATCGCTTCTCCGACAGAGATCTTGGCGGAGAGGTCCGATGGAGCAGCAGGGGCCCCAGGGCTCGCAGCCACACCAGGGGTCTCATTTATAAAACAGTGCGGAGGATTCATACTAAAAGTGTACGTACATACAAAAGCCGGAAATGGCGTACGCCAAAGAAAATTCTGATCTATAAAACCGTGCGCACGCACACCTGAACGCAATGTTCACTTTATAGCTCCAAGTCCAACTGGAGACATTCGGACGTGTATCTGCCTTCAAGTCCGCCCTCCACACGCCCACTTTCAACCATAAATGTTCAATGCGAAGCACGGAATAAATATTAAATGATACTGCTGACCAACTGGTTTCCACAGTGAGTCCTGACGAAGTCACGGCATCAAGCGATGTGAAGAGGAAGTGAAACTTTCTGACACTGACATCAAGGTGTTTGTTAGTGAGGTGGAGGTGAAGAGCGTCTTTATGGGACAGCAGTGATGTCACTAATAAAGAAAATACACTGACACTCTGCCGCTGCTGCTGTGGATAACACAATGTGTGAGAGTGAAGACGAGAGAAAGAATGGAGTCTAAAATAAAAAAAGATCAAAGGTCAATAGAATCTTTATCAGATGATCAGACATCGCTGAACCATCTCTTCTTCCTAATCCTTCCATTCCCATGCACACATCACGCAGAACACCGCACCACTGTCACGGCAGTTTTTATTCATTTAGAGCATCGGACCGATTCCCTCACATCAGTGGATCCTCAGCTCCACTCTGGAATATTATTTGGAAAGTTTCTTAATTTCTTGTAAGTGATCTCCAGGTCGTTCTGTGCGCCTGATGGTACAGTCCCGTTCACTGCAGTAATTTGATAATCAACCTGTGGCAGGGCTGTGTCCTCGTATGACCCTTGTGCTTGTGCACACAAACAAATACAACAGGAAGCCACGATGAAGAGCACTTTGATCACTGCACATTCACATTGACTACATGTCCACTTTATTATTTATATTTAAATTTTCATGGTTCTTTTTAGTTTAAAGGAAATAAAGGAGACCTGATCCAGATCTTCCTTTGGGGCTATCAGCACTGGGCCGTCTACATCGGAAAGAATGAAGTGGTTCATGTCACTCCAAAGGGTGAGTGAAGTGATAACTATATTCACGTTAGAATATCACATGGAAATGACGAGTATTTCATGAAAGCCCCTTCCTCCTTTCCTCTTTCTTTGCCTCCATGTTCTTCCTGTTTGTCTTTTCTATAAAACTCACAGGTGGTCTGTCCTCTGGCTGGTTGGCAAATCCGAGAAGCAGCACCGGAAAGGTGAAGCGTGAGAAGCTCACCGATGTGGTCGGAAATGACCGTTGCCAGGTCAACAATCTGCTAGATGAAGAGTACAAGGCTCATAAGCCTTCTGTCATAGTGAAGGAGGCCTGTGAGATGGTGGGACGCGTGCTACAGTACAACGTTGTCTCTTACAACAGTGAACACTTTGCTACCGAGATGCGATACGGCAAGGCAAAGTCTCGGCAGGTGTGTATCTAACTGTTGTGTTCGTTAACCTTGTTAACTCTTCCACAGCAGAATTAGTGTGTAGATGTTGTGTTTGTTAAAAGGCGATTGACAGTAGACGAGTCTTCCTTTCGGTTTTCTCCACAAAGTGAGTCATGGTCTTGAACGCTCCGCTAACTGAGAAGCTCTCTCTACAACTCTGATATGACTCAAAAGAATCAAAGAGACAGGATTCATAATAGTTATCTGAAGTGCATGAAGTGGAGATACTGATATTGGGGATATAAACAATACTGATACTAATACATCAGCTGATAAATATTCATATGGTGTCGTTATCAAACCCTTTTTACATAATAATGTAAATGAGGCTTGAAATATCATACTGTTTAATTGTAAATTCTACTTTAAATTAATATGAATATAAATAAAGCAAAATAGGGGAGAGCTGGGTAATGTGAGACACAGCTGTATCTAGGCATTGGTACACATTTGTGGTCATTTTTTCAAGCCCCTCCCATTCCCCCCTTGACATGAAGGAGAAGTTGGCGCTGGTGCTGTGGTAATTATGTTTTTTCACAAAAATTTGTTTTTTTGCATGTAAAAGTAAATTGTCTTGCTTTGAACTTAATCAACTGTTGTGTCAAGGGTTAGGGTTATTTGATTCATACATGTTGATAAACTTCCAACATATAAAACCATGTGATTGATGCTAGCTGAAGATTAGCCTGAATTGCTAAGAGATGTTGTTTTTTCAAAAATGTTGGCTGTGGGGTAAAGTGGGACAAATGCTGTGGGGTAAAGTGGGACAGTGTCTCACTTTACTCCACCACGAAGCACAAGTTAAGTTTAGTCTTAAACATATCTTAGTGTAATATTACATTACATATGTTTTATTTTTAATGTCATAAACATTGTAGAGAAGCCATCATGTCAAGAAACTATACACCAGGAAGACAACCTGGGGCCAAACACATTACATTTCATTTAGCTGATGCTTTTATCCAAAGCGACAGACCAAGAACAACAAGAATCAAGAAAGTACAATTTCTTCAAAATAAAACAAAACTAAAAAGTGCTATAAGTAAGTGCCATCTAAGTGCTACTAAAAGTGTTAGTTTCAAAGAGTTGTTAGTTATTTTATGTAGCGCCTTAACACTGATGGAAGAAAGCAATCCACATTCCCCTAGGTTCAGAAAGCTGGACTCTGACTGGAAGTTGAACAGTGATCATTTATTGCCTCACAAACAATATTATTTTGCAGTGCAAGGAATTAGGAACAATAACAAAAATAGAGCTCTTTCAATAAAATAAAAAAATGAAATAATAAAATAAAGTTCAAAGAAAAGTGTCCTTTCTTCTATATCAGAAGATGGGGTTTCAACCCTGTGTTCGTTTTACTACCCGGGTAGGTTTTATGGTGAACGTTCTTATCTGTATGAATGGAAAGTGAGTAGATGTCTTTGTCTTCGGAGTGGATCCCGATCTCCGTCCGCTGTCAATCGCCTGGCTCGCCACTGAACCACCAAAGGTTCAGAATCCTGATCAATTCCTGATCTAGCAAAAAAACCAATCGGAGTCCAACAGAGGCTTACACGGCTGAAGCAGCTCCGCTCTCTCTCTCTCACAACTCACAAAGCTCTCTCCCAGGTTCGTCAGCTCACTCAACAAGTGGCACTCACAGTCAACTTCTCGGGTGAGTCTCAGGACGAGCACGCGCTCTGTGGTCGTGACCATGAATGCAGGGCTAACGCGTCACATTGTGGTGGGGGTAAACTCCCTCTAAATGACATACATGGGTCTGGTATCCATGTGGGTTACACCCTCCCCTCTTGAATCTGCATGAGTCCCTTCATGAGCTGATCTCTGGTTCGTATGGGGACTATCATAGTTACTAATGGTGTTTAGTGCTAGGTTAAAGCTCTGTAAAACACTCTGTGCTAAAGACATCCAAGGTTTCCCCAACTGGATGTAGTGAAAACGATCAGGGGGTTGTTGTGACCTTTCTGACCTCCGTGTGGAGTCATTTGTGTTTCCATCTGTCACAGTTTCACTTCCAGTTTGTTTGTCAGACGTTTCAGATGCCTGAGTGCGGTTTGGCTCAGCATCGTTTAGAACCTCCATAGTTCCTCTATGTGCAGGGTTCTCCTCATCAGTTTCATTTGTCATGTTCGGTTCCTTTCCATTTGCCATATCCGTGTTATTCGTCATATCCGGTTTGTTGGTCACATCCGTTTCGTTTCTCATATCCAGTTCATTTTCTTTGGTCATGTCCGTTTGTGTACTATCCTCTCCAGCAGAGGGCCACTCAACCATGACTTCAGGCCCCTCTCCTTCTACCAACTCAGGAGGTGTTTCGACAGGTTCAGCCGGGGGATCGCTGTCATCAAGACCATCCCGAGGCTGGGAGGTCAAGGAACCCGATGGCATGGCCAGCAAGCCTCCATCTTCTGGATTTGCATTGGTTTGCTGCCTCCTCGGAATTTCACACACTTGCGTGAACCCTTCTTCAGGAGCAAAAGAGGACTGGGCAGGGTAGATGAACAAGTCGTCCTCAGATTCTGAGAGTTCCTCTAAGACTTGAGGGTGACTCTGCCTAGTTCTTGGTCTGCGGACCTTAGGTTTGACTGGTTCAGTTTCCTCCGCTTCAGATAGGTCACCACAAGAAAGCAGCAGGTCCCTATGTAGAGTTCGGATGGGACCATCACAATTGACGGACTGTACTTTGTACACAGGTAGGTCTCCCACTTTTCCCAGAACCTTATACACAGTGGACTCCCACCTGTCCGCAAGCTTGTGTTTACCCCGGAACCTCAGATTTTTCACTAACACTTGATCTCCTTCCTCTAGTGTTGACTCTCGCACTGCCTTGTCGAAGCGGCGTTTGTTCCGGTCAGCAACCTTTTGTGAGTTCCTGGTGGCAATCTGATAACTCTCCTCGAGGCGTGCTTTCAAGTGTTTTACATACTGAGAATGGGATTTGGGAGAGCCATCTTTCACAGGTAAGCAGAAGGCAATGTCCACAGGTAATCGAGGTCGACGCCCAAACATCAATTCGTACGGACTGAAACCTGTGACATCGTTCTTGGTGCAGTTATAGGCATGGGCAAGTGGTTTTACAAAATCTCGCCAATGACTTTTCTCCTTATCTTTTAAGGTTCCCAACATGCCTAACAGGGTTCGATTAAACCTCTCTACGGGGTTTCCTCTCGGGTGATAGGGCGTTGTGCGCACCTTTGTGATGCCTGCAAGGGCGCAGAGTTCTTTGATGAGTTGGGACTCGAAATCCCTGCCCTGATCACTTAGCAGCCGCTCAGGAAAGCCGTAGTGCACGAAGAACTGCTCCCAAAGGGTTTTGGCGACCGTCGTAGCCTTCTGGTCTTTTGTCGGTATGGCAACCGCGTATTTGGTAAAATGGTCTGTGATGACCAAGATGTCTTTAGTATTGTGACTGTCCGGCTCTAGGGACAAGTAGTCAATGCATACCAATTCCATGGGGCGAGTTGTATGGATGTTCACAAGAGGTGCTGATCTTTCTGGTTGTGTCTTCCTTCTGACACAACGCCCGCATGACTTTATCTTTTTCTCCACATCTGCAGCCATTTTCGGCCAATAGAACCTTGTTCTAACCAAGTCCAGGGTCCTTTCCAAACCCATGTGTCCCATATCCTCATGTAAGGACTTGAGAATGGAAGCACAAAGAGACTTGGGGGCAACTAACTGGTAAGTCACATCATCTCCTGATTGACGTGTTCTGTACAAAACCAATCGGAGTCCAACAGAGGCTTACACGGCTGAAGCAGCTCCGCTCTCTCTCTCTCACAACTCACAAAGCTCTCTCCCAGGTTTGTCAGCTCACTCAACAAGTGGCACTCACAGTCAACTTCTCGGGTGAGTCTCAGGACGAGCACGCGCTCTGTGGTCGTGACCATGAATGCAGGGCTAACGCGCCACCTTGGGGTAGGGCTCGGTAAACTCCCTCTAAATGACATACATGGGTCTGGTATCCATGTGGGTTACATTTTATTTTATTTTATTTTTTAATTTTTTTCATTTAAGGTAAAGTCGGAAGAGGAGTGTTTTTAGTTTTCGGCGCAAGATGTGTATACTTTCAGATGTCCGGATGTCACTGGGGAGCTCATTCCACCATTTAGGAGCCAGGACAGCAATTGATAAGTGTTTAGCTTGCAGTGAGGGAGCAACGAGCTGATTAGCCGAAGCAGAGCGGAGTGAACGAGCTGGGGTGTAACGTTTGACCATGTCCTGAATGTAGACTGGACCTGATCCATTCACAGCATGGTACGCAAGTACTAGTGTTTTGAACCGGATGCGAGCAGCCACTGGTAACCAGTGAAGGGAGCGGAGGAGCGGAGTAGTGTGAGTGAATTTCGGTTGGTTAAAAACTAGTCGAGCTGCTGCATTCTGGATGAGCTGCAAAGGTTGGATAGCAGTAGCAATTAGACCTTCCAGGAGGGAGTTACAGTAATCTAGGCGTGAGATGACCAGAACCTGCACTGCCTTCTGAGTGAGAAGGGGGCGTATTCTCCTGATGTTGTACTGCATGAATCTACAGGACCGCGTTGTTGCATTAATGTTGGCAGTAAGGGAGAGTTGGCTATCGAGTGTTACGCCCAGGTTCCTAGCAGTCTGAGTGGGGGTTAACACAGAGTTGTCAAAGTTAATAGTCAGGTCGTGGATGGGAGAGTCTTTCCCTGGAAGGAAAAGTATTTCAGTTTTGTCAAGGTTAATCTTTAGATGGTGTGCAGACATCCACTGAGAGATGTCAGTCAGACAGGCAGAGATTCGTGCTGCTACCTGTGTTTCTGATCGGGGAAAAGACAAAATTAGTTGGGTGTCATCAGCATAGCTATGGTAGGAAAAGCCATGTGAGTGAATGACAGAGCCGAGAGAGTTGGTGTACAAAGAGAAGAGGAGAGGACCAAGGACTGAACCTTGAGGGATCCCAGTAGTGAGGGGACAAGGTTCAGACACAGATCCTCTCCAAGTTACCCTATAAGTGCGTTCATTGAGGTAGGAAGAGAGCAGGGAGAGAGCATAGCCTGACACACCCAGGTCCTGAAGGGAGGAAATAAGGATCTGGTGGTTCACTGTGTCCAATGCAGCAGAGAGGTCTAGAAGGATGAGGACAGAGGAGAGAGAGGCTGCTCTAGCAGTGTGAAGCTGCTCAGAGACAGCAAGGAGGGCAGTCTCAGTTGAGTGCCCTGCCTTGAAACCAGACTGGTGAGGGTCAAGAAGATTATTGTGGTTAAGATAGGAGGAGAGTTGATTAAAGATAGCGCGCTCAAGAGTTTTGGAAACAAAGGGAAGAAGAGAGACAGGTCTGTAGTTATTTACTTCAGACGGGTCAGGGGTGGGTTTCTTCAGGAGAGGATTTACTCTTGCCTCCTTCAGAGAATTAGGGAAACAGCCAGTTGACAGGGAAGTGTTGATAAGATGGGTAAGAAAAGGAAGAAGGTCAGGAGCAATGGACTGGGGAATGTGAGAAGGGATGGGGTCAAGGGGGCAGGTGATCGGGCGGGCGGAGGTTACCAAGGTCAGAACTTGATTGGGAGACAAGGGGGTGAAAGAGGAAAGCGAAGGTGATGAAGATGAAGTTGATGGAAGTGTGCTTATAGAAGGAGGATCCGAAAATGAAGAGCGTATGTCATCTATCTTTTTTATAAAGTAGTTGACAAAGTGGCTTGGCAGAAGGGAGGAAGGAGGAGGGGGACTGGGGGGGTCCCCCTCCTAGGTAAGCTAGGGTGTGCAGGAGATCACATGAATCATAATAATCATAAATGTGCTTAATTGACCAATCCCCATGATTCTGTTACTAGTCCGATATTAGTTTTGGAATGTGTTGTTGTCAATCTAGCTGTCAGAACTATTACAACTTGTGTTGTTATGGTAGTTTTAAAGTGGAAAAATTCACTTTACTCACCTTACCCCGGGGTAAAGTTAGGCACAAGACCACTTTTTATAATACAATCATATTTTCACTGCGTTTGTCCTGAAGACATTCTGATCATTTCCATTGCTAGAAAACATCCTGAATTAATAGGAAATGTGTAAATTTTACTGATGCACTCCTCATCAAAATCTTAAGACCAGTTAAAACATTGCATGAATTTGCATTTTGCAACGTTGGATCTTAGGAAGGTTCTAAGAAGGGTTTCAAAATGCGAAAAGAAGAAATGGGAACAAGAGCCCAAAAGTTGTGAGCAGGCAATTTATTGAAAACAACAATTTATCTGAAGTAGGCTGTTCATCAGCTGATCAAAAGTTTAAGACCACAGCTAAAAAAAAAAAAAAAAAAACTCAAACAGAAATTCTCTGCCCCCTGAATACCCTGACTAAATGTCAAGATCATAGAGTCCCTCTGGGCTTAAAGGGGATGATATCAAAGGGCTTTTCTGTTGCTTTATGTTCCACTAAATAATGCGCCAAGTGGTGAAGATGGCTTCATGAAGGGCATCCACTGTCTGGAACTGAAGTCCATTTTTGTAAACTTCCCTTGCCATCCATCCCCAAATGTTCTCAATTGGATTAAGATTAGGGGAACACGCAGGATGGTCCAAAAGAGTGATGTTATTCTCCTGGAAAAAAGTCTTGGTCAGACGGGCAATGTGAATTGGAGCTGTCCTGCTGAAAAACCCAGTCGTTACCACACAGACGAGGGCCCTCAGTCCTGAGGGATGCCCGCTGCAACATCTCCACATAGCAAGCTGCTGTTTGACGCCCCTGCACAACCTGGAGCTCCATTGTTCCATTGAAGGAAAAAGCACCCCAGATCATGGTGGCGCCCCCTCCACTGTGCCGCGTAGAAAACATCTCAGGTGGCATCTCCTTGTCATGCCAGTAATGTCAGGACCATCAAGGTAAAAAAAATTCTTGTCAGAGAATTTAACTTTCTTCCACCTTTAAATGTCCCATGTTTGGTGCTCCCTTGCAAGGTCTAAACGGGCAATTTTGTGGCGTTGAAGGAGACGTGGGCTTTGAAGACGTTTCTTGTTTTTGAAGCCCTTCCTTCGCAGATGCCATCTGATGGTTATTGGGCTGCAGTCAGCAACAGTAATGGCCTTAATTTGGGACGAGGATCGTCCCGTGTCTTGACGGACAGCCATTCGGATCCTCCGGCTCAGCGCCGGTGTGATTTTCTTTGGGTCTACCAGTTAATTTTTTTTGTTCCATAACCCTGAGGATATTTTAAGAAATGCAAAATGACTGTCTTACTGCGTCCAACCTCAGCAGCGATGTCACGTTGTGAGAGGCCTTGTTTATGCAGTTCAACAATCCTAAATTGTTGTTTTCAATAAATTGCCAGCTCACAACTTTTGGGCTCTTGTTCCCATTTCTTCTTTTTGCATTTTGAAGCTCTACTAAGAACCTTCCTAAGATCCAACAGTGCAAAATGTAAATTCATGCAATTTTTTAACTGGTCTTAAGATTTTGATCAGGAGTGTATGTCATTTTAGCTCGTCTAGAGGGGAGCAAATGTGAAAAATGTCCCACATTACCCCGCTCTGCCCTAAAGCAAATATATATAGCGTGAAATGTGTGGAAAAGATTTAAATGACACTCAAGAGTAATACAAATATTCTGAATGGCTTTTAACAATAAAGGGTTTTATTTAACCAAAAGTGAACAAAATACAGAGTTCTGGTCCATAAGGAGTCGACTAAACAGAACTTAAGTTTTATAAACTTTAACCAAATATAACTGAGCTGAATCGAACCTGAACAAAGACAAAAACAGATCTAACAAAGGATAAGATATGTAATGACTGATCAGAGCATTTCAGAAACAAAAGGAGCAGAGAGCGAGAGCGAGAGAGAAATGTAATATAAATAAGGTCAAAAGTTTGACATAATAAATAAATGAATGTTAACTATTAACTAAAGTGAGTTATTGACAGTTAAAGTCCTTGTGTGACACAAAGTGATGCAACAAATAAAATACATAAACATGAATACCGGTCTTTGTAATGGAAATAAATCAAAACACTGCTGTCAAAAACATCAATTTTCAGACTTGTTTGAAATTATCTGTGCAATAACCACAACATGTTAGTTTCTAAAGAAGCTTTCACACCTTCCTTGTTTGTTCACGACTCTTTGACTTTTCAGTTTTGTCTGAATTTAAATATCAGGTGTGAAAGGTTCCTCCGACCAAAAGAGGCGTTCAGGGTCAAACTGAACCGTGGTTTGGTTCGTTTGCAGAGTGAAAACTAGAACTGCAGAGTTTGGACTTTCTGATTTAATGCTGCCTCAACTTCTTCACAACTTCAACAGAACTTCTTGTTGTCTTCACCTCTGATGATTTAATGCTTGAACGACAAGGACGTTCATTTTGTGAGAGCAAAATCTAAATGATGATAGAGTTCCAACAAACTAATGTAATCAATGGGTTCATTAGTTTTCTCCCATCAAACGAAACACAACCTTTTTTCACGTGCACTTTATTCAAACCACTTGGTGAATACAGCACCTGAACACGTGGATGTTAGAAACACATGTTGTCTACAATCTAATCAATGTCAAGTGAAGGTTGGTCTCAGTCCACGAAGCTGATGACCACAGGACGTACGTATCTCTGACAGATGTTTAGTGCGCTCCATGAATTACAATGTGAAACCAAATCTAAACAGATCAAATGGAAACAATGTTGGTTTCAGACTTTTAGGTGTGAAAACGACTCCAGTGAACTTTCCTCCAAGTCCTGATTCATTAGTCGAGTTTCTTTCGTACGTCAACCTGTGGCAGGGCTGTGTCCTCGTATGACCCTCGTGCTCGTGCACACAAACAAATACAACAGGAAGCCACGATGAAGAGCTCTTTGATCACTGCACATTCACATTGACTACATGTACACTTTATTATTCATATTTGTATTTTCATGTTTCTTTTTAGTTTAATAGAAAACCAGGAGACCTGATCCAGATCTCTCGTGGGTTCTATCAGCACTGGGCCGTCTACATCGGAGAGAATGAAGTGGTTCATTTAGTTAACAATGGTGAGTGAAGTGATAACTATATTCACGTTAGAATATCACATGGACATGACGTGTATTTCATGATGGCATCTTCCTCCTTTCCTCTTTTTTTTCCTCCCTGTTCTTCCTGTTTGTCTTTTCTATAAAACACACAGGTGGTCTGTCATCTAGCTCGTCAGCAAATCAGGGCAGCAGCAGCAACGGAATAGTGAAGCGTGAGAAGTTCGCCAATGTGGTCAGCAATAACAGTTTCCAGGTCAACAATCTGTTGGATAAAAAGTACAAGGCTCGTGATCCTTCCATCATAGTGAAGGAGGCCCTTGAGAAGGTGGACGACGAGCTACCGTACAACGTTGTCACCTACAACTGTGAGCACTTTGCTACTGACCTGCGATACGACAAGCCAGAGTCTCGTCAGGTGTGTATCTAACTGTTGTGTTCGTTAACCTCTGTAATGGAAATTTTGCATTTTGTATGTGATGATTGCATGAACAGACTTGTTTATCTAAAAGGCCAACTTGGATTCAATTTAGGGTTAACGATTATTGCTTTAAATCTATGGCCTTTTATAGCCGGAAATGTATGGTGTTTCTGAGCAAATGTGTCACTCCAGGGGTGTTGTCCAGTAATAAAGAGAGAATGTCTCCCACCCTAATAAAACATCAAATAGGGTAATAAGATACTCAATGGGAGATGATGTGTACTTTGGGTCCATCTGCAGATGTTGGATTAAACAGACTAAGACATCTGTTTGACTTTGTGCTTCATTCACAGAAAATTGCCAATACACAGCGTTAACTCTTCCACAGCAGAATTAGTGTGTAGATGTTGTGTTTGTTAAAAGGTGATTGACAGTAGACGAATCTTCCTTTCTGTTTTTTCCACAAAGTGAGTCATGGTCTTGAATGCTTCACTAAGGCCAGCGCATGCTTCTTCAACTGCGTCGGCGGCTTTTCACGCAGCTGTGTCGCAGGGCTCTTTGTCAACCTTCCCCAAGCACTGTGCGTTTTATAAAGCAATTCCCCGCCAGAACACTAGGTGGAGTAATGTTTTTTGTCGAAGACGACCTTAGAGACGCCTTCTTTCTTCTTCGTCAGTGACGGGTTATACAAGTGATCAAACTTTCGGATCTCTTCTGCCAAACTCTCTTCTATTTGGTCCAAATTCGTTCTTCTAGATCTTCCGTTGTTTCTGCGGTTATTATGTGGCATGAAACCAAAAATGCGACTCCGGAAAGGATGTAGTTAGCAGACCAATCACTTCCCTTGTGGGATGCGGGAGGCTTGCGGATCTTTGCCGTCTAGTTAGAAAAATTGGGCGACGCACGTAAGACGGGATACATAAGAACGTAAGGGGCCAGAAGGGCTCTTGTGCTTGCGGGTCCGTGAAAACGCAGACGCATGCGCCGGCCTTTAGAAACTCTCTCTACAACTCTGATATGACTCAAAAGAATCAAAGAGACAGGATTCATAATAGTTATCTGAAGTGCATGAAGTGGAGATACTGATATTGGGGATATAAAAAAATTCTGATACTAATATATCAGCTGTTCTATATTCCTATGATGTCGTTATCAAATCCTTATTACATGACACTCCACCACTAGATGTCACTAGATTCTACACATTGAACCTTTAAGTGTGGTTTCACAGAGAGCTTTATTGAGTGACATTCCACTTGTCCAGATTATATTTGAATGAAAAATTATCAAAATGTTTTGACTTTCAGTTTGTTGATTGTTTAAAAAATAATGGTTTGTCTCATCTTCTCTCTGGCAGGTTACTAAAGCAGCTTGGATCTCAGGCATCTCAGTCGGCGCAGTCGGCGCCTTGGTCATCGGAGGCTCCCGCTAAGAGTCACAGGCACAGCTGCAGCAGGTGTAGCAGGTGCGGCATTTGCTTTCTGTAGAGCTCCGCCTAGCAGTCGTTCCAGCAGTTAAGAGGAAAAGGAAGACAACAAGAACAAAACAAGAAAATCACAAACACTGGCAACAATGAACGCTGGTATGTAGCTGACAGTGATTACAATTTAAACTTTTTAAATAAACGATCTCACTTGTGCAATCTGGAGAAAAAAAGGTTGATGTTCAACACAGTTAAAAGACTTGACTTGAATCAGATAAGACAATAAGACATTAAATCATCTGGACGATTAGACTAAGGACACATCTCTGCAGACTTCACCTTGGATAAAAGATAAAAAAATATATATACTTCTATATCTGTTTAGTAGCACCTTAATATCTAGTAGCACTTATATAACACTTACATATAGCATTTTGTAGTTTTGCTTTCTTGAATCAAATTGTACTTGATTCTTGTTGCTCTGGGTTTGTTCCCTCATGGTTGATGCACTTATTGTTGCTTTGGATAAAAGCATCAGCTAATTGAAATGTAATGTGATGTGATGTGATGTGATGGATGTTTCTTTGTCTTTCATGTTATTTTTCACTTTTCAAATGGATCAAATAATCATTTGTTCACAATTTATTGGCAATAAAAGAATTTAAGATAACATTTTTTCAGTGTAAATGATTTTCCTCATTTCAAAAATATATTTGGCAGAGACAATGATCGCATGTTTCCATTTTTTCATCCCACTAACTTGCTGCGTTGTGATCTATTCGTCATTATATTTTTAATGTAATAAACAAAGTATAATTAAATGAAGCCTATCTTCCCAACGATGGATATGTTTTGTATTTCAACACGTTATGTTATGTCGCTTTTGAAACGTGTATCTGAACTTTGCAGGAAAACAAAAGGATGTTAGATTTGTTTCTTTCAAAACATCCTGCAGAGCTAAAAGGACGATGGGATCCCAGTGTTGCTCTGGGTGAGGCCTTCCTGTTTCAAGCTCTCAACGAGGAGCTGGGAGAAGTGAAACTTACAGCTCTCCCAGTTTGGACGTGTTCCTGAAAATAAGTTCTGATCCTCTGGCTGTGATTCGCTTGACACCTCAGTACTGTTGTGCAATAACGCATTAAACGTGATACTATTACATGGTGTGCCTTTCAGCATTCAATAAATTTCGCTGTCAAAATAAAATATTGAATTTTATTATTATATTAAATAATAACTTTAATTGATTAAAGTTACCTCGGGGCACCACCCTTCAATGGAATTGAAAAGATATACATTTATTGATTTAGTCTCATGAAAGTACTAACTACAAATTAAGAATTCTGATTAACAATTAAATTAATAACTATAACAAAAAATTACCAGATAGATAGTTAGCTAAGTTGAAGGATATAGAGTTCTTGACAGTGTAGAGGTTGGAAATAATCACACTTATGCAGCATTAATGAAAAACATTTGTGAAAGAAAAAACATTTATTTTGAAGATAATAAAATATGAAAACACAAATTACTAAAGATGAACTTACTATATGAAGATGTGTATGTGAGTATGTGTGTGTGTGTCTGTGTGCTTTCAAAATGGCGGCTGGCCACTCCAAAGATAACGGCTCCCCCCCTGTGGAATGTTTAAAACCTGTAGTCAGGGTCAGAGAGATGTGTGGGGGGGGAGATATGTGGCTGTGTGTGTTGGTGTCAAATTAGAGAAAGATACTAGATGCATGCAAGGAAAGACTGTGAAGAGCATAACATGACTAACATTAACTTTCAAATAACTTAAAACCAAGATATCACAGAAACACGAATCAAATTTATAAACATCACATGGAATCAATAAGCAGTCTTTGTTTAGCCTAGTATAATTGTTAAGCCCAGTTGTGTTACCCGTTCATGGAAAGAAAAATAAAAAAGGTTTCTGTGCTGTTCAAAGTCCAGTGAAGTCGTCTTGCTGGGTTTTGGCTCCAGTTTTTGTGGTTCTGCTGTGCGATGCAGCTGTTGTGCTGAGGTCAATAGACAGGCGCTCCAGTCAGACCTGCTTGAAGGTTGGTAGATCTTGGATTTAGAGGAGGTTTCCTTGATGAGATGAGCTACAAGCTGCACCTCTCCTCCATGGAGGGTTGCATGGAAAGAGTAGTGTTCTCCTCTCGGAGGGATGAGGAGAAAGAGATAGAAGGATGGGAGAACTGGGCTTATATTGGCCTGGTGACCTCATGGGTCATGGAGCCCAGAGTGACCAATAGTGGTTGAAACTTGTGTCTCCGATCGGTTTTCACACCTACGTTGACACGCACTGGGAGACTGAGTTCTGGAGGATCTGGTTTTTCCCCAGAACAGAGAACATGTGCTCAGGGCTTTGGATAAGGTTAGGGTTAGGGTTAGAGCTAAGTGACCACCACAGAGTGATAGGTAAATATACTTTGCATTGTTTTAACGTGCTTGTTTTGTTCCACCTGTCGTCTGCTTCATTTTGTCTGGCTTTCCTGTTCTTTACCTTTCGTTTACTTTACTTTGTTGTTTTGTCTGATATGTGTCTGCTTGATTTTACCACAGCAACACAAATCAAACTTATAAACATCACACAGAATAAATAAGCAGTCTTTGCTTAGCCTAGTATAATTGTTAAGCCTAGTTGTGTTACCCGTTCATGGAAAGAAAAATAAAAAAGGTTTCTGTGCTGTTCAAAGTCCAGTGAAGTCGTCTTGCTGGGTTTTGGCTCCAGTTTTTGTGGTTCTGCTGTGCGATGCAGCTGTTGTGCTGAGGTCAATAGACAGAAGCTCCAGTCAGGCCTGCTTGAAGGTTGGTAGATCTTGGATTTAGAGGAGGTTTCCTTGATGAGATGAGCTACAAGCTGCACTTGTCCTCCATGGAGGGTTGCGTGGAAAGAGCGGTGTTCTCCTCTTGGAGGGATGAGGAGAAAGAGATAGAAGGATGGGAGAACTGGGCTTATATTGGCCTGCTGACCTCATGGGTCATGGGGGCCCAGTGTGACCAATAGTGGTTGAAACTTGTGTCTGTGATCGGTTTTCACACCTACGTTGACACGCACTGGGAGACTGAGATCTGGAGGCTCTGGTTTTTCCCCAGAACAGAGAACTTGTGCTCAGGGCTTTGGATAAGGTTAGGGTTAGAGCTAAGTGACCACCACAGAGTGATAGGTAAATATACTTTGCATTGTTTTAAAGTGCTTGTTTTGTTCCACCTGTCGTCTGCTTCATTTAGTCTGGCTTTCCTGTTCTTTACCTTTCGTTTGCTTTACTTTGTTGTTTTGTCTGATATGTGTCTGCTTGATTTGTGGGTCTCTATTATTCCCTGTTCTTTTGTTTATTGTATATAATATATCCCCTGTCATGAATTGATTCATCAGACTTATTTGGCTTTTGAATAATTGTGTGGATTGTGTTCTGTAATGTATATTGTTCTGGGGTTGTGTCTTTATCTTTGTTTCTTTGATTGAACCATATGGAGCCTGACTGATGTGTGATCCCTCTTATCTTTACAGGAGCTGAGAGCCCAAGGTGGTGGAGGCTGGTGTTTCCTGTGATGTTGTCTCCCTCCTGTGTGCTCTTTACCCCCAATCTGGTTTTCCACTGTTGTGTGTGTGCGTGAGGATGTGTGTGCACGTGTGATCGTGGTGACTCTCCTAGTGATGCCCCTCCACTTTCACCAGCCAGCCTCTACACTGGGCAGGCTAAAATTATTATTGTTGGATGGAACCACATCTCACGCTCCATAGTAAAATGAACCTGACGCCTTATGGTTAATATAAGTGAGAAGTAATCAATACTCCCTGGATTAATATTCCAGGGTGGCGTTGTTGACTTCTTCGTGATTGGACTTTTTAAATGTTAAATTAGACTAGTCAATCACTAAACTTCAATTCGCTTACCACACTGACATCTTGCAAATGGTTGAAACCTGAATAAACCTGATGCACAATTCATAAGAAATGACACTCAGCCCTATGCTAGTAAAGTATTGTTTCATTAGGGCCGTGCAGGCAGGTTATACAGGTTCTTAACTTCAGTATTCCAGTGTTCACACAAAGGATGTGTCAGAAGCTGATAGACGAAGAGCTGAAGACATGGCGCAAACGGTGAGTCTCCTGCTGCTCATTAGTTAAATTTAGTCTTTGTCCCTTTAGAGTGAAACAGTTTTAAATGTTCTTTGTGTGTGACAAGGTGAAGGCACAGACATGATGTTTTAAATAGGTGACGATTGAAATATATCAACAAACTTCACTTTGAGGTTGTTCATGTAATGTGTGCAAAGTTTTTCACATATGAGTAAAAGACAACATTAGCATTTTAATGCAGCTTTCAAATGTAATTCTATCAAAGAGTTTACAACAGAAACCAGAATAAACAGGATGAAGTGTGTGATCACAGCTGCTTTTCAACAATAAACAGATTTATTTAGCTAAAAGTGAACAAATTACAGAGTTCTGGTCCAAAAGGGGTCGACTGAAGAGAACTTAAGTTTTATAAACTTTAACCAAATTTAACTGAACAGAATCGAACCTGAACAAAGACAAAAACAGATCCAACAAAGGGGAAGATATATAATGACTGATCAGAGCATTTCAGAAACAAAAGGAGCAGAGAGAGAGAGAAAGTGAAAGAGAGAGATTGTTTTTGAAAAGCGGACTAGGTTAGCAACAATTTTCCCAAAACAGCAAACAGTAAATGTAATTTACTACTTGAACGTTACAAACCTACAAAGCCATTGGAGGATTTTACACCACAGCAACTACCAATCAGAGGTTCATACTCAGGACACGCGGCATAGTCTACATTGACTCATGTCTAGTTTTTTATTTATATTTGTATTTTCATGTTTCTTTTTAGTTTAATGGAAAACCAGGAGACCTGATTGAGATATTCCGTTGGCCCTATAAGCACTGGGCCGTCTACATCGGATCGGATGAAGTGGTTCATTTAGTTAATGACTGTGAGTCAAGTGATAACTATATTCACGTTAGAATATCACATGGACATGATGTGTATTTCATGATGGCTCCTTCCTCCTTTCCTCTTTCTTTGCCTCCCTGTTCTTCCTGTTTGTCTTCTCCTTAAATCACACAGGTGGTCAGTCATCTGTTTCGTCTACAATTTCGAGCAACAGCAATGGAAAGGTGAAGCGTGAGAAGCTCACTGATGTGGTCGGCAATGACCATTACCTGGTCAACAATCTGCTGGATCAAGAGTACAAGGCTCGTGATCCTTCCATCATAGTGAAGGAGGCCTGTGAGATGGTGGGCCGTGAGCCAAAGTACGACCTTGTTACTTACAACAGTCAGCACTTTGCTACCGAGATGCGATACGGCAAGGCAGCGTTCAGACAGGTGTGTATCTAACTGTTGTGTTTGTTAACCTCGTTAACTCTTCCTCAGCAGAATTAGTGTGTAGATGTTGTGTTTTTTAAAAGGTGATTGACAGTAGACGAGTTTCTTTCTGTTTTCTCCACAAAGTGAGTCATTGTCTTGAACGCTCCGCTAACTGAGAAGCTCTCTCTACAACTCTGATATGACTCAAAAGAATCAAAGAGACAGGATTCATAATAGTTATCTGAAGTGCATGAAGTGGAGATACTGATATTGGGGATATAAAACATTTCTGATACTAACACATCAGCTGATATATATTCCTATGGTGTCGTTATCAAACCCTTATTACATAAAATGTAAACGGGGCTCAATATTATACCGTTTAATTGTAAACTCATATAATTGATATGAACATAAATTATATAAATAAAGCAAATAAATAGAGCCTGAAATGTGTGGAAACTATTGAAATGACCCTCGAGAGGAAAATACATTTTCTGAATGGTTTTTCTACATTAAAGGGTTTTATTTAGCTGAACAAAATACGGAGTTCTGGTCCATAAGGGGTCCACTGAACAGAACTTACATTTTATAAACTTTAACCAAATGTAACTGAACAGAATCGAACCTGAACAAAGTTATAAACAGATCTAGCAAAGGGAAAAATATATAATGACTGATCAGAGCATTTCAGAAACAAAAGGAGCAAACAAAGACAAATAGCTTAACTACAAATTCCAACCCCCAAAAAACAGCTAATTAGTAACTCAACATTAAACATTAAACCAATAAACCAAATTACAACAAACTAATGTAATGTAAATAATAAACAGATCATAAATTATGAATCCAAATTATCCTCCCCTATGATGTGGAAGGCACATGGTACAGTCCAATTGGCTACCTCCTGTAATTTATGGCCGGTTTCAGTGAGTGACTCAAAGTAAGAACTGAAGACAAACTTGATGAAACATCTCAAGTGTTACTGTGCAGAAGAAAACTAAACGTGTGCACCACCAATAGAACCTGAGGTGCTGTCAGTTCATTAAGAATAACGAAAGTATGTTGCATGGAACAAAAGACAGTGTGTTATTTATCTGATTTTGTGTCGTATGTGTGAATGTGATATAAATAAGGTGAAAAGGTAAATATAATAAATAAATATGTGTTAACTATTAACTGAAGTGAGTTATTGACAGTTAAAGTCAGAACTGCAGAGTTTGGACTTTCTGATTTAATGCAGGATAGAGACTTTTCAGACTTTTAGGTGTGAAAACTACTCCAGTGAACTTTCCTCCAAGTCCTGATTCATTAGTCGAGTTTCTTTCATACGTCAACCTGTGGCAGGGTTGTGTCCTCGTATGACCCTCGTGCTCGTGCACACAAACAAACACAACAGGAAGCCACGATGAAGAGCACTTTGATCACTGCACATTCACATTAACTACATGTACACTTTATCATTTATATTAAAAATTTTCTTTTTAGTTTAATGGAAAACCAGGAGACCTGATTGAGATCAACCGTGGGCCCTATAAGCAATGGGCCATCTACATCGGAGATAATGAAATGGTTATGTTTGTTAAAGATGGTGAGTGAAGTGATAACTATATTCACGTTATAATATCACATGGACATGACGTGTAATTCATGATGGCACCTTCCTCCTTTCCTCTTCTTTGCCTCCCTGTTCTTCCTGTTTGTTTTTTCTATGAAACACACAGGTGGTCAGTCATCTGGCTCGTCTGCAATTTCGAGCAACAGCACAGGAAAGGTGAAGCGTGAGAAGCTCGCCAATGTGGTCGGCAATGACCGTTGCCAGGTCAACAACCTGCTTGATGAAAAGTACCAGCCTCGTGATCCTTCCATCATAGTGAAGGAGGCCTGTGCGATGGTGGGCCGCGAGCTATCTAGCAACTTTGTCACTTACAACTGTCAGCACTTTGCTACTGAGATGCGATACGGCGTGGCAGTGTCTCTGGAGGTGTGTATCTAACTGTTGTGTTTGTTAACCTCGTTAATTCCACAGCTAAATTAGTGTGTAGATGTTGTGTTTTTTAAAAGGTGATTGACAGTAGACGAGTCTTCCTTTCTGTTTTCTCCACAAAGTGAGTCATGGTCTTGAACGCTCCACTAACTGAGAAGCTCTCTCTACAACTCTGATATATATCAAAAGAATCAAAGAGACAGGATTCATAATAGTTATCTGAAGTGCATGAAGTGGAGATACTGATATTGGGGATATAAAACATTTGTGATACTAATACCTCAGCTGATATATATTCCTATGGTGTCGTTATCAAACCCTTATTACATAGAATTTAAATGAGGCTTAATATTATACTGTTTAATTGTAAACTCTACTTTAAATATGATATAATATAAATAAAGCAAAATAAATTCAGCTGCAACATGACACTTCACCACTAGATGTCACTAGATTCTACACATTGAACCTTTGAGTGTGGTTTCATAAGGGGACTGTGGCAGAGCTTTGCCTAGGGACATTCTAGTCCAGATTCTATTTGAATGAAAAATTTGTTGATCGGTTTGTTGATTGTTTAAAAAATAGTGGTTTGTCTCAACTTGTCTCTCGCAGATGAAAAAACCCTCTTGGATTGCAAGCGTCGCAGGCGCCGCTGTCGCCTTGGTCACCGGAGGCTCCAGTGTCGCTCTTGGAGTCGCAGCAGTTGGGGCATTTGTTGTCTGTGCAGCTCTGATTCGCAGTCGTTCCAGTAGTTAAGAGGAAAAGAACAATAACAAAACAAGAACAAATCACATACACTGGCAACAATGAATGTTGGCATGTAGCTGACAGTGATTATGATTTAAACTTTAAAAAAAACGATTTCACTTGTGAAATCTGGAGAGAAAAAGGTTGTTGTTCAACAGAGTTAAAAGACATTTGACCTTGAATCGGATAAGCAGATAAGACATTAAATGATTAGACTGAAGACACATCTCTCCAGACTTAACCTTGCATTAAAAAATAATAAAAAAATATATATATATATAAATACACTTGTATATTTATCTAGTAGCACTTATATAGCACTTTGTAGTTTGGTTTTCTTGAAGCAAATTGTACTTGATTCTTGTTGCTCTGGGTTTGTTCTCTCATGGTTCACTTATTGCCACTTTGGTTAAAAGCGTCAGCTAATTGAAATGTGATGTGATGTGATGTGAGGGATGTTTCTTTGTCTTTCACGTCATTTTTCACTTTTTAAACGGATCAATTAATCATTTGCACACAATTTATTTGCAATAAAATAATTTAAGATACATGTTTTCGATGTAAATGATTTTCTCAGTCACAGTCCGCACAGATCTACATGCTGCATGTGTGTGTGTGTGTTTGGGAGGGGGGGGGTTGCATGCTGTGATGTCTCTATCTCTGTGAGGACGAATATGAGTGTCATAACTTTCAAGTGGAGACATTAAGACAACTTAATACCTACTGTCAGTACAGGGGTTAACTGTGTTGGTTTTGGCCGTGAGGAGCGAGCTCTGGATCGCCTGTGTCGTGGTTCAGGGCTGTAACACTCTGGGTTGTAACACTCTGGGTTGTAACACTCAGGGCTGTAACACTCAGGGCTGTAACACTCTGGGTTGTAACACACTGTGGAGACAGCCTCTGAAGTCCAGGAGGACTTCAGAGGCTCTGTCACTGTCTGCTCGGTTATAACCAGGTTTTGAACTGTACTCAGAGAGGCTGCGATCATCATCTGAGCAGTGGTAATTTTTCTGGGCCAGTGTGTCAGAGTATGGCTTCCAACAGCTTCTTCTGTGGGAATGCCTATCTCTGGGAAGTTGTTGGACATAACGGATACGTTCGCTGCCTTTTGTCATCCCCCTTTTTATGTTATGAGGGTGAAGTTTAGAGGCTGCGGATATCATTGACACCTTGGTGTTTGTTCTGGCAGGCTCGGTTGCACCTTCTGTAGCCTTGGAAGTGACAACAGTTTCCAAAGCCACCTGTGATATCTTCCTGATCTGGTGGATTGAATGTTTTCCTTACTGTGTCATCAGTAAAACATGTGTGCGTATTCTTGGATGTAGGTTACGTAAGAACAAGGTCTTGAAGGTGGGATGCTCTTCTAGGCCTGGTTCGTTCTTTCCCTGAAAATAAACATGCCTCAAACATCTGAGATGATCGATGGGATTTACGCGACGTGAATGTTTAACTTGGAATGCTGTAACAAAGGATGTAATCTCGTCAGCAGTAGAAGGGAATTCCTCGACTAGTTCTTGACTAGGCTCTGTGTAGTCATTTCTCTCACTGGAAGGAAGTGACTGAATTAAGTTGTGCTGAGTTGTAAAGCTGGTTTAACCAGCTCTACACCTTCTCTTTTTCTGTTGCATTTGGCACATCACTTAGGCTGAGATCTAGTTCCCTAAAGAAATTATCAATATTGTAATCACAGTTGTCTGGATCAAATTGTTCAATATCTTTAGCTTGAAACTCAAGCAACTCAAAGCGTGGACACTGTGGGGTCCGGGCCATGCAGCACCCTCTACAGGTCTCTCTGGTTGACGGGGAGGTGCTAAAACCTTCTTGAATGTTGAAGTACCCCCTTTCGAGGGTTGTGCTTTGAAGAAAGTGTCATGCATCAGTGGATGAGAAGTAAATGAGGCACAATGGGTTCTTGTGGATAAACTACATATGTCATCAATGTTAGTGTCAGAGTCAGAGAGATGGGAAGTTAGGAAGCTGTTACCTCTTCCTGTCAGTGGACGACCAGGAGGTGACTTAAATCCCAAAGACTTCGGGTCAGATGGGATTCTGTCCCCACTTGGGAGGGAAGAGGAAGTTAACCATACACCAGCTGGTGGAGTGTGAATCTGTTTGAACCTCCTGGAGGAGAGGAGCATTTGTGCTCTAAGGGTATTTACCTCCTGTTCCATGGCTGCTTTGCTCTGCCAGGCTAGGTTGATTTGCCTGTGGAAATTTAGAGTTATACAGCTCAACAATGGACCCTTTGTTTCTGTTTGTGCATCACACCTGTCATTAAGTAGTGAATCTATTTCTTTATTCCACTCACTGAAGTTCAAGTTGCTGATGAATTCAGGATAGCCAGGGGTCAGGCTCTGTGCTAGGGAAGAAACAAACTGATCTACACAGGGGTTCTCCATTGCTGGGTCTGAAATTGAAAGATTAGATTTACAAGTTTATAAAACAACAAAGGAGTGTGGTTGGCTTTGGTGATGCACAGGCAGACACCTTATAGTGTAGATTTGGTCGTACACTAGCCTAACCAAAACTATGGTGGGTAAATCAGTACACCAAATTTGTAATCATTCTAACTGATGTGCAGGGATGTGAGATTTAGAGGTTCTATTTATTAACAGGGCTGAAAGCACGCTGTGGCTCTTTCTCAGGCTGATTGAATTATCGCCAACTGTACTCTGCCTCACACGGGGCACCATTATGTTGTGCAATTGATACATTAAACGTGACACCGTTAAAAGGTGTGCCTTTTTGCATTCAATAAATGTTGTTATCAGAACAAATATTGAATATTAATATTACAAATATTAATATTAAATAATAACTTTGATTGATTGAAGTTACCTCGGGGCACCACCCTCAAAGAAAGTGAAAAGATAGCCAATTTATTGATTAAGGTTCATAACAGTACTAACTATAAATTTGGAACTATAAAGATGTGTATGTGAGTATGTGTGAGTGAGGATGCTTCCAAAATGGCGGCTGGCCAATCCAAATATAACGCCCTCTCCTCCTCCCTTCGGAATGTTTACCACATGTAGCGGGGGTCAGAGAGAAGGGTGCTGAGATATGCGTGTGTCTGTGTTGGTGCCAAATTAGAGAAAGTTACTAGATGCATGCAGAGAAAGACTGAAGAGCATAACTAACAATAACTTTCAAATAAGTTGTTACCAAAATATCACAGCAACACGAATCAAACTTAAAATTACTTTTTTTGATTGAAGTTACCGCGGGGCACCACCCTCAAAGAAAGTGAAAAGATAGCCAATTTATTGATTAAGGTTCATAAAAGTAGTAACTACAAATTTGGAACTCTAATTAACAATTAAATTTATAACTTTAACCAAATTTACCACATAGATAGTTAGCAACCTTGAAGGATATGGAGTTCTTGACAGTGTAGAGTTTGGCTAAATTCACACTTATGCAGCATTAAGGAAAAAACATTTGTGAAATAAAAACAGTTATTATGTAGATAATAAAATATAAAAACACAAATTACTAACGGTGTCATCAGCAATTATACTAGGCTATGCTTAGCCTAGTATAATTGTTAAGCCTAGTTGTGTTACCTGTCCATGGAAAGGAAAAAAAAGGGTTGCTGTGCTGTTCGAAGTTCTGTGAACTCGTCTTGCTGGTTTGTGGCTCCTGCCTTTGTGGTTCCTTGTTGAGGTGAGTAGGAAGCTGCACCTCTGCTATATTGAATTTGAGCAGACCGAAAAAGTGAGCTCCTCTTGGAGGGTGGAGTTAAGGAATCGAGCAGAGTGAGCTGGACAGCCACCCTTCTCCTTTGAGAGTTTCGTGGAAAGAGAAAGGAGAACTGGGCTTATATTGGCATGGTGACATTTTGGGTCATGGGGCCCAGAGTGATCAATAGTGGTTGAAACTTGTGTCCCCGGTCGGTTTTCACACCTCTGTGTGACGTTGAGGCGCACTGGGAGACTGAGTCCTGGAGGCTCTGGTTTTCTCCAGAACAAAGGACATGCAGCCTCAGGATTTTGACGACACATGTAGGATGAACTGTAATTCAGAATTACCAAGTCCCAACAACGTGGAGATATTTATGAAGAGTTTCTCACTTTCTCACAAACTACATATCAATGACAATTTCAACCTTATTTTTATGGGACATTTAAAACAAATGATTTGACCAAAGTGCTTCTCAAAGAAAAAGGTTCAACAAGAAAACAGCAATACGTGATATATCAAAATACTGATGATAATTAAATAAAATAAAATCTCCTGGGATAAAAACCAATGATGCCAAAGAAAAGACTTTTTAACGATGATTGTATCAAATACATTTAATTTCATATAAATGAAAGACAAAAGGGAAAATGTCTTAGTTTTATATAAGATTATGTATTGACTCCACAAGTTCACATTGTAAACCTTGGTATCATTTCATGCAAACAATTTCAATAGTTAATAATTAATCATGCATATTTATCTCTTGCCCTGCAAGTGACTTCACCTCGTTACCTTGTGATTGAGCTTTTACAGGAATCTCAACTGAACGCCATGCGAGCGTCTGTCTGTCAACCGGCTGCCACGCCCCAGCCACCGCCACAAATTACTGAAAAGTGTTCTCACCTGGTTCAACTGGTTTCTTCTTTTTAAGACTCGATGAGGGAAAAGCCTGCAAATCACTGACTAAGCATCTCGCTCTCCACAATATCTCCCCCCTCTCTCAGACGAGGATCGAGCTGCGGACACACAACCAGTCCATTATTAAAAAAGAAATGAAAAAGAGGAAGGCATTAGAATTTCAATGAACAGGGCCCTGTCTCAACCTGCAGTGAGCGTGGAGGAGGAGGAGGAGGAGGAGGAGGGGGGAGGAATGAGAGTCCGCCGGTCGAAGCTCGATGAGGTTTTACCGCTGCTCCTCAGTCACAGGAGGAGAGGGAGTGTGCACCCACAGGAGGCAGATTAGGAGGAAGACGAGGGGGGCAGATGATGAAACCAGTGCCGGATGAGAGCTGTGCTTTCTGCCTCTGGGCTCGGATTAAACCCAGCTAACACATGCTGCAGAGTAAAAGGATATGAGGTAGAGAATGATATCAGAAAGAAGGACTGAGGGACTGAAGGAAAAGAAAGTTCCCTGGAAATTGTCTCGTTCCTCGATTGTATCACAGTTTTTTCTTCTTTCATCCCCTGAACCCCAGATATTGTTCTAAAGTTGTTCCTGCCTGCTCCTCAGAGCTCCAGATGAAGTCAGAGTGAGTCCACGTGAGAATACAGCAGGAACATGTCACTGCTGTACAGAGTGGGTGTGTTGATGAGGTTTCTAACACAGGACAAAATACTGCAGGATGAAAAAGCAAAGCAGAGCACGTAGAAGCTGCAGACAAAGACGAGGAGCTTTAGGTGACGAGGTCTCAATGTGCTGTGATGGTTCAAGTGTCTCTTGGCCCGAGAGCAGGACTAACTGTATTACAGCTGCTTTTCATACAAAGCACAGCAGCAGTGATCTGAGTGTGTGTGTGTGTGGGGGGGGGGATCTCTCAAAACATCCTGCAGATCTAAAAGGACGACGGGATCCCAGTGTAGCTCTTATTGAGGCCTTCCTGTTTCAAGCTTTCAACCAGGAGCTGGGGAGAAGTGAAACTTACAGCTCTCCCAGTTTGGACGTGTTCCTGAAAATAAGATCTTATCCTCGGGCTGTGATTCGCTGACACCTCAGTACTATGGCAGAATAGTGGAGCAGGTAAGAAAGCGGTAGAAATGTTTTTACCGCATTGGTCTCCTCTCTGGGTCTTTTCTCATTGTATGACTTGGTAGTGGTTTAATATGGATCGCCTGCACTGATCCTAAAGGCTCTGTTGGTATGTTCACTCTTCCTCGGCCTCGTGAGTATTTCTTCACTACTGGTTATTTAACACACAGGTGGTAAGTCCTCTGGCTCGTCGGCAAATTCAAGCATTAGCAATGGAATGGTGAAGCAACAGAAGTTGTGTTCTGTAATGTATATTGTTCTGAGGTTGTGTCTTTATCTTTGTTTCTTTGATTGAACCGTGTGGAGCCTTACTGATGTGTGTTCCCTCTTTACTTTACAGGCGCTGAGAGCCCAAGGTGGTGGAGGCTGGTGTTTCCTGTGGTGTTGTCTCCCCCCTGTGTGCTCTTCACCCCCAATCCGGCTACCCACTGTTGTGTGTGTGTGTGAACATGTGATCGTGGTGACTTTCATAGGGATACCCCTCCACTTTCACCAGCCTGCCTCTACACTGGTAAGCATCTGCCCTTGACCCACCCCACCCCCCCCCCCCCCCCTTTCATGTGAATGGTGTGACGGCTCTGTTAAAGATTTAAATTATGATTTGCAATAAAAATATTATTCTTGGATGGAACCACATCTCACGCTCTATAGTATAATGAACCTGATTGACTTATGGTTAATATTGGTTGGAAGTAATCCATACTTCGTGATTGGACTATTTAAATGTTAAATTAGACTAGTCAATCACTAAACTTCACTTCGCTTGCCACACTTACATCGTGAAAATGTTCTCTCACAGCGCAACAAATGGTTGAAACCTGAATAAACCTGATGCACAATTCATAAGAAATGACACTCAGCCCTCTGCTAGTAAAGTATTGTGACATTTGGGTCGTGCAGGCAGGTTATACAGGTTCTTTATCTGCAGTATTCCAATGCACACACACAATCTGTGTCAGAAGCTGATAGACGAAGAGCTGAAGACATGGCGCAAACGGTGAGTCTCCTGCTGCTCATTAGTTAAATTTAGTCTTTGTCCCTTTAGAGTGAAACAGTTTAAAATGTTCTTTGTGTGTGAAAAGGTGAAGGCACAGACATGATGTCATGAATAGGTGAAGATTGAAATATATCAAAAAACTTCACTTAGAGGTTGTTCATGTAATGTGTGCAAAGTTTTTCACATATGAGTAAAATACAACATTAGCATTTTAATGCAGCTTTAAAATGTAATTCTATCAAAGAGTTTAAAACAGAAACCAGAATAAACAGGATGAAGTGTGTGATCACAGCTGCTTTTTAACAATAAACTGATTTATTTATTTAGCTAAAAGTGAACAAATTACAGAGTTCTGGTCGATAAGAGGTCGACTGAACAGAACTTAAGTTTTATAAACTTTAATCAAATACAACTGAACAGAATCGAACCTGAACAAAGACAAAAACAGATCTAACAAAGGGGAAGATATATAATGACTGATCAGAGCATTTCAGAAACAAAAGGAGCAAACAGAGAAAAAGAGACAAAGAAAGAGAAAGTGAAAGAGAACTGCAGAGTTTTTACTTTCTGATTTAATGCTGCCTCAACTTATTCACAACTTCAACAGAACTTCTTGTTGTCTTCACCTCTGATGATTAAATGCTTGAACGACAAGGACGTTCATTTTGTGAGAGTAAAATCTAAATGATGATAGAGTTCCAACAAACTAATGAAATCAATGGGTTCATTAGTTTTCTCCCATCAAACGAAACACAACCTTTTTTCACGTGCACTTTATTCAAACCACTTGGTGAATACAGCACCTGAACACGTGGATGTTAGAAACACATGTTGTCTACAATCTAATCAATGTCAAGTGAAGGTTGGTCTCAGTCCACGAAGCTGATGACCACAGGACGTACGTATCTCTGACAGATGTTTAGTGCGCTCCATGAATTACAATGTGAAACCAAATCTAAACAGATCAAATGGAAACAATGTTGGTTTCAGACTTTTAGGTGTGAAAACGAATCCAGTAAACTTTCCTCCAAGTCCTGATTCATTAGTCGAGTTTCTTTCGTACGTCAACCTGTGGCAGGGCTGTGTCCTCGTATGACCCTCGTGCTCGTGAACACAAACAAATACAACAGGAAGCCACGATGAAGAGCACTTTGATCACTGCACATTCACATTGAATAGTTGAGGGGTGTTCAGCTGCAACATGACACTTCACAACAAGATGTCACTAGATTCTACACATTGAACCTTTAAGTGTGGTTTCATAAGGGGACTGTGGCAGAGCTTTACTGAGTGACATTCCAATCGTCCAGATTCTATTTGAATGACAAAATGTTTTGACCTTCAGTTTGTCGATCGTTAAAAAAAGTATTGTTTGTCTCATCGTGTCCCTCGCAGGTTATTAAAACAGTGATCACAACCGGTGCACTCGCCGGAGGCTCCGTGGTCGCCTCAGTCGCCTTGGTCGCCTTAGGCCAGGGCTGGACTGGCAATTGGGCATACCGGGCATTTTCCCGCTGGGCCGACGTCCCTCGAGGGCCGACGTCCCTCGAGGGCCGATGGCCGCCCCCGTTTTTAAAAAAAAAAATAAATAAAAATAAATAAACTGACCGGCGGCCCACGATGTCATGTTGACGGCCCTCGGCCCATGCATGTGTAGTATTAGCCATGAACAGGGAGGAGGAGATGATGAGTCCGAACCCGAGGCTCATGGACTGAGTGAGCCGCTGCCGGTGCACCAGGTAAGCAGCTATTAACATAAGGATAATACGTTTAGATGATGGATTTGAATTTAGCCAGCCGCAGCGATATGAAAATGATGCGTAATAGATGTGACAAATGGCTATGCTAATATGCTAATGAAAATGCTAGATGAGTAGTCATGCTGCACGCTATCATGCCTGACGGATAAGCAAGCACACAGCATAGCCCCACGATACACGCCGTTCACAGGTGGAATGCTGTAATAATAGTCGTTGGAAAGTTTTTATTACCACGTAGTATTACACTACTATGGCATTACACCAGGGATGCCGGCCCGACTGTATGTCACATGCGGCCCGCGGGTGATAAGGGTCGAATATTTTTCAGTATTAGATTTTTTTTGAAAAAAAAAAAAAGTACTAAGATGTCCAGAGGGTCAGTGAATGGGTCGCGGTGGGACATGTGACAGTTCTTGACAAATGGCTGTGGGGCTGTGTGGAATGACGGGCTCTCATTGGCTGGTTGTTGGTGGCTCAGGGGTTAATGAGGAAGCGGAGGGAGAACACGAGTGTTGATGTGCGGAGTGAGGAGACGACGCACGGACATCTGAATGAAGTTATGAAAATAGCCGCTGCTCAGAAACTTTCCCCCGACATCGACAAGCTGGTGAAAGTTAAAAGGTGTCTGGCTTCAACAAGAAGCTGAAGTAGGCTGGTCTCCCCATTTATCATAATCCAGTGTGTTATGGGTGGGAGGGAATAAAAGGGGTTGGGGTGGACTGATAGCCAGGCTGGTGCCATATAGTCATATGGGTGTGTGGAAATATGGGTTGGGGTTGACTGGTGATGACTGGCAAAGTTAATGTGCCTTATCTGTTGTTGAGCCAATTTAATCTTTTTAGATAGCTCATATTTGGCTAATTTTTCAAGAACATTTTTGTTTTACTTATTCCTACTGGATATTCAATCACATGGCCTATTGTTGGACTACTTTATTCTGGCGCTTACTTTCTGTGACTCGTTTAGACCTACTGGCCTTCTTTTAATTTGCCAGACTGTTGAGGCAGATGTTGACTACTTTTGCCGTCCAGACCGTGCTACACTGCAAACTTTTTTGAACCACCATCCAAAGCAAGATTCAACCTGCTCACAGACGCATACCCTCTTCTTTCTCTGTCCTCCAAATATCTGCTGACACTCCCAGTATGGGACGATTCAGTTTTTCAAGGGACGGTTGTCAACCCTAGTTGGGTTTGACTGGTGATGACTGGCAAAGTTAATGTGCCTCATCTGTTGTTGAGCCAATTCAATGTTTTTTGATATATTTGACAATTTTTTCAAGAAACTTTTAGTTTTACTAATTCCTACTGGATATTCAATCACATGGCCTATTGTTGGACTACTTTATTCTGGCGCTTACTTTCTGTGACTCGTTTAGACCTACTGGCCTTCTTTTAATTTGCCAGACTGTTGAGGCAGATGTTGACTACTTTTGCCGTCCAGACCGTGCTACACTGCAAACTTTTTTGAACCACCATCCAAAGCAAGATGCTCCAAACACAATAGGAAAGGTCTTCACAAACAAAGGAGGTACAAGCAGGAAGTGGCTGACATACTGTGATCAACGTCCTGCTTTATTTTGTTTTGTATGCTTGGCCTTTAGCAAGCCCTCTGATAACAGTGTATTCATTACTGGAATGTCTGACTGGAGACATGCTCACCAGAGAGCAGAAGAGCATGAAAAAAGCATGGCACATAGAGCTTGTGCTGAAGCTTATTTTCTAAACTGCTCAAAATCTGACATAAACAGCCTGCTTAGAGGAAGACAGCTAACTGCTCATAGAGAGCAGATCAAGAAGAGACGGCAGGTGTTAGACCGTGTGGTGGAAGTGGTCAGAGGGATTGGAAAGAGGGGGCTAAGCTACAGGCATGAAGACAATGAGGCTGCTTATACTCTAGAGGACAGCAGCCTTGATCATGGCAACTTTTTGGAGATGATACTTTTGCTGGGGAAATATGATGTGGCATTGAAAGAACATCTCAGTGACATAATTCATAAAAGCAAAAAGCTCCATGAATCTGCATCAGGCTCAAGAGGCAGGGGTTCCCTTGTCACTCTGCTGTCTAAATCGACTGTCAACTCAGTGATTGACACAATCCTTAAGATGATCAAAGACAACATCGGCACGGAAATTCAAAAAGCCGGCATGTTTACTGTACAACTGGACACAACACAGGATATCACAGCACAAGACCAGTGCTCAGTTGTGCTTCGGTACGTCACTGATACTGTACACAAGAGGCTTGTTGCTGTGGTAAGGTGCAGTTCATCCACAGGAGAGGCCTTTGTTCAGTTGTTGAGTGATGTGCTTGATGGTCTGAACTTAGACAAAAGCCTCTGCATCGGAAATGCCACAGATGGGGCTGCCAACATGCAGGGAAGATACAGAGGCTTCTCTTCACTCTTGTCATCACAATCTCCTCACCATGTCCATGTGTGGTGCTACTCTCATGTGCTCAATATCGTTCTTTCTGACACCACTGAAATTGTGATAGAGAGTGGATCTCTTTTTCATCTCCTGAATGACATCGCTGTGTTCATCCGAGAATCTCATCAGAGAATGAACGTATGGGAGAAGGAAAGCCACAGCAGCAGGCACAAGCGCATAGGACCCATTGGAGAGACACGCTGGTGGGCAAAGCATGATGCCTTAAAGAAAGTGTTTGGCTCATTTGGGAAACCGCAGGACTGTCTCTACATTGATGTTCTGTGCACCCTTTCAGCCATTCAAGACCAGACGACAGTGAAGTCAAATGTAAGATCCAAAGCAAGGGGATACAAAGATGGCCTTCTCAGACACGAGACCATCCTGACCGCGCAATAATTCTTGCAGATATTTGAGAAGACCACCCCACTATCCAAATACCTCCAAACAGGCGGGATGGACATCCTCTCTGCCCACAGGATGGTGATGTCCACACACAAGGCCCTTAAGGAGATGGGAAGAGATTTCCAGACAGTCAAGGATGCAACAGAGAGTTTTGTGAAGTGGGCAAATGACAAGCTGGAGGAGCAGGATGAGGAGATGGGCATGGAGGTGGAGGTTTCACTACCGCAGAGGAGGCCAAAGAAGAAGAAGTCCATGCCAGGAGAGATGGCCCAGGATGAAACTTCCAATGACCCAAGCAAGACGTATGAGGTTAAAGTCCAAAACCAAATTATGGACACCGTTATTGAGGCCATGCAAAGACGATTCCTCGATAACGGCAATCTGTATGCGGACCTCTCAATTCTGGACCCCCAAAACTTCCCAGATATCAAAACCAGTGGTCTTCCTGAGTCTGCACTGAAAGACCTAAGCAGATGTCTCATCAAATTTAACAATTCGGCAACCATATCAAATTTACAATCTGAACTTGAAAGCTTAGCAAGCCAGTGGGACATGCTGAAGCGTCCACCACTAGATGAGTACACATCCCGTACTGTGGAGGAAGGACCTGGGGGAGACCCAGAGGACATGAAAATTGTCAGCAAAGCCTGTGCCTCATGTAAAAACTGCCCCGTGTTGCTACCAGATTCTCCTCAGATTCAACCTGCTCACAGACGCATACCCTCTTCTTTCTCTGTCCTACAAATATCTGCTGACACTCTCAGTGACACAGGTAGCCTGTGAAAGATCATTTTCAACTTTGAAATTCATCAAGAGCAGGCTGAGGAGCAGCTTATCTGCTGGTAAATTGGAGGCCTTCATGCTGATGTCCACAGAAAAGGACATCCTCATGGGATTGGACACAGACAGTGTCATAGACAGAGTGGCCGAAAAAAGTGAACTGCTCTACTAAAGTAAGACAATATTTTTAATATCAGTTTAGTTTTGTTTCTCTTCAAAATTACCTATACTTGATAGTAAGGAATAAAAGGCATAACACTTTCATTGTTGATTGTCTTCTTTTTCCTTTTGGGAAGCCTCTGTCTCAGGTTGTGGCAACGACTTGCTTTCACAAAGTAAGTATTATAGTTATGGAAATTAATGTAATTGTTTGGCTTGAAATTAAAACTTTTTCCCTTTCCCCCCCTTTAACATGCATTACATCCTTTTCTGTTATTTACTGTTTTTAGGGTTCCATTTCAGGATTGTGAGATTGGATAGTGAGGATTGTTTTTGGAGATCGACAGACGTTTGGTTTCTGGGTAAGTGAGAAGAAATCAATCTGATTCAAACACAAACGCACACAAGCACACACACACACACACACACATGTAATGTATTCAAGTCTCACTTCTCTGTGTCTTCCTCTTTATGAAATCCTGTCCCTCTAGGGCTTCACATGTACATAGTTCTTACTGGATTGACGGGGTTTGTGAGCGTTGGTTCCGGTGAAGTCAGCTATTCACCAAGTGAGTAAACATTTACACCTCACCAGAACATAATAAACGTGTTGCAAACCAGATTTTTTATGAGCTTATATGTGCTTAACATCAAAGTGTGCATGCAACCCCCTCCTCTTCTCTATCTGTGTGTGTGTGTGTGTGTCTATCTGTAGGTTTCATGAGTGTTTGATGGACTGTAGTCGGTGTAGACAGACAAGGCTATGCACCAAGTGAGTAAACATATCCACATTACCACGACATAAAAGCGTTAAAAATCTGATGTTGTATGTGCCTAACATCAGAGTGGGTATGGCCCCCCCCCCCCCCGCTCTGTGTGTGTGTGTGTGTGTGTGGCTATCTGTAGGTTTCATGAGTGTTTGATTGACTGTAGTGTGTGTGCCCAAAGAGCTGATTGGAACTGAAGAGCGCAGACAAGGCTATGCACCAAGTGAGTAAACATATCCACATTACCACGACATAAAAGTGTTAAAAATCTGATGTTGTATGTGCCTAACATCAGAGTGGGTATGTGCCCCCCCCCCTCTCTCTGTCCAAGGAGCTGATTGGACTGAAGAGAGCAGATAAGGCCAGTTCATCGGCAGCTGCCAGGGGCTCTCTTCTCTCAACGTCCAGGTTTTCTGCCAGCTATCATGACAAATTTATAGATTCATTTTAAATAAACAATTGAGTGTGAAGTCACTGCACATTTCCTGGTGTTTTTTTGGTACCTGAAAGAGAGATTTTTTAGTTAAATTGTGCACCTTTTCCACTAGGCCAGAACGTTTGTACATTTAGAAGACATAAGTTACGTCAATTTAATGGCAGATGTGCTCCGCTAATTATGTGGGCCGGTCTGAGCCAAAAAATGCCCGGGCCGTTTTGTTCTCCCAGTCCAGCCCTGCCTTAGGCCCTGTGGCCGCTGTAGGAGTCTTAGGCGCAACTGCAGTAGGTGTGGTAGTTTCTGTCTTTGAAGGTCTGTTTTGTGGTCGTTACAATGCTTTCTCTAGTGCTGCCTCCAAGGTCTGTGGGTCAGCGAGTCGGACTTGCTGGCGCAATGGGAGGGGTAAGAGGCCGCGAATGAAGGCTTCCTTAGTTAACACCAAGCACGTTGCGTCATCAAAATCAGGAAATCCCCTTTGTGCGACGTAACGCAGCTCAGCCGCAAACACTCCTAATTTTTCTCCGGATTCCCGCACTCGTTCGTTGAACCTCTGCCTCATCACAACTGCAGGAGTGGTGCTCCCAAAACGGCTCTTTAAGGCCCTAAGTATAGCTTGTGGATTTCCTAGGTCGGCTGTGGTCACATCCAACAGTACTCTTCTTGCCTCCCCTTCCAATGCTGAGACTAATTGAACAGCCTTTTCAGCCGGGGACCATTCATTGGCTGTCGCTAGCAGCTCAAACTGGGCGCAGTATGTTTCCCAAGATGTGAGGCCGTCATAACGTCCCAATTTTATGCGGCTGCCCCTGGGGACGGGGTTTGGGCCTGGTTTTTGGAGAGTACCCAAGGCAGCAGTAAGTGCAGTAGTCAGAGCCGGAACCAGGTCAGCTAGTTGGTTAGCAACAGCCATGGAACTAACAGGGGCTACGATGGGGGGGCTACACCCGTCAAGCCTCCCCCTAGGGAAAGTAGCTGCCTCCGTACCTTCGCCGGACTGGGGGTTAGACTTGGAATATGGTACGTCGAGGGGAACCTTAGCATTTCTGTCAAAAGCAACTGTTGCATAAGCATTGTTAGCTTTATTAGCATCAGCATGGTTCCCTGCTTCATGTGGTTTAATAACACAGCCTTGGGATTCCCCATCATGGACATTATGCTGCCTCTAGAGCTATTAAGGAAATGTCCAAAAGCACGCTCCATTGCCATGTTCATTCTTTGCATGAAGTCATCTTCTATTTGAACTGTAATGTCTTTTTGTAACTCTGGGATAGACCTTGGTTGGCCATCCACTTTACCTTGACGATCTTTCGGGGCGGTGACGTCATCATCGTCTGTTTGGTTGAAGTCCGGTCTGCACGCATGTTTGTTTACCTCTCTCTCAACGGCGCGTGGCCCGGCCGTCGCGGTAACATGGAATGGGCTTTTCCTCACAAAATCAGGGACTTCAGTCAGCAAAGTGGCGAGTGGTGAGTTAGACCTTTCTTCCTTTCTCCTTACAGCTTGGCTTGCATCAGTTGGTTTTCTCATTGGTGTGTCCGGCGGAGTGTATAGGTTAAAGAGGTCGGACCCTCCGATTCCTCCTTCAGCCATCTCGGTCCTACGGTAGCAGCTAGCGGTGGTAGCAGCGAGCGGTGGTAGCCCGCGCGTGTGAGGAGAATGGAGGCTTGGAAATCCCACTTCTGACACCAGTGTAGCGTTTGCGGTCCGACACTGCGGGGCTAACTAGCGGAATGAGGAGGACACAGAGTGGCTGGTGTTTAACTGGAGAACCAGGCTTTATTGACCTTCCCGTACAACTCACTCACGGGGTTCGAGGAGTGCCCAAAAACAACATAGCGAACCACGAAAACTGGCTGTGCCCGCCCCTTATCCCAACTGGCCTATCAGGCTGAACTAGGGCAACTCCTTCCCCCCACAAACTCCCCATCAATCCCCCCCATAGTCCTGCTGGGTCGCTACAATATTTTAAGATGATGAATATTAAAAAAACATGTTTTGAGCTAATCTTTTATTTAAAACTAAGTTAATGATTTATTTTTTGCGAAGAAGTGTTTAGCTATAATTAAGTTCATGAGTTCAGTTTGAGAACATATCTTTATTATGATCCCAAAAGAGGTCACTTTAAGTTGATAATTATTTTGAGGTGCACAAATCTTTATTTATATTGAGATAGTAATAAAAGCCTTCAGTTATTTTTATATCTTTTTATTTCGAAATAGTTCAAGAGAGACCACTACAAATGAGCAATGTTATGGACATTGATGGAGTTTTAAATTTGAATGTGTCTAGTTACAAGGCTTAATAAATCACATTACATCTTTCTTTCAACCAAAAATGCTTTGCGCTGGTTCAGGGGTACTCGGCAGAATTTTTTCTTCGAAGGGGGTACGTCACTGAAAAAAGGTTGAGAACCACTGGTCTAGACAAATAGAAAATGAGTTAATTTTGATGAAAGTAGTGATGAAGAAAAGTGGCTGAAACTTTCCTCACAAAAACCGAAGGTTCTGAGCAACTGATGGGAAGTGACAAGAAAGATGAGTGACTGAAAAGGACAAACTATATAAGTGATCGAGTGGGAGTAAAGGACAGAGCACAGTTGGAGGAAGAACACTGTATTTGGTTCTTTCTAATGAGATATTTACCAAATTGATATGTAACTGTGGATACCAATTTCCCAGCTCTCCGGTTGTGGGAGTCACCCAATCAATGAGCCTTATCTTGGTGAAAAGGCTATTCAGTTCAAATGTCTGCCCCCTGCCCAAACAAACACTACAACATTTCTCAGTGCCCTGGGTGTATTGTAACTGTATTAAAAATTGAACAGTAACTTCATGTCAGGCAGAAAAGCTTTGTTTTCCTGGTCTCAAGCTAGTTTCACTTCTGCTCACATTCACTGTCACTATGTGTACATAGTCATAGCAATATTTACAGATTAATCTATTTTGCACAATAGTCTGAATAAGTTACTGCCATCAAAATTAAGACATGTAGTATATTTTGATCTCAGTCGCATTGTATGTGCTTGTCATAAGTGAGTCCTCCTCAAACAGTTCTACGATATAACTGTACTGTTTATTGTTTTTGTGCTGGCAGTGTGCAGAGTTTTTATGGACAGTCTGACACTTTGAAGTTAAAACACTTTGGGTTCATCCTACCTGGCCAATCAGCAGTAAAGAGTTTTCACAAAAAGATCCATGCGTGGCTTAAATTTAATTTTGAATTATTTTCTGAGCTGGTGTCAGTTTTTCATATATTACATATCAAGGTCTGATAAGCAAGTGACACACGTTCACAACATTTTAAAATACAAGCTGTGCAATTTAGCTCAATATACGGCATTGCAGCATAGTAATTCTTTAAAATGTTGAAGTACCACAACCCTTCGATATCCCTGGATTATATCATAGACTGTATATATAAATGGACGGAGGGTCCGTGACGTCACCCGTTGGTTTCTGCAGAGTAAGAATGCGGCTAGTAGGAGGCGTTCCCCCGTTGCCATCTTGCCGTTGCTGTCTCCTCCTAGTTCCTGGCTAACCAATCAATGGGCAAGGAAGAGGAGCGCGAGTGAAGACTGACACCTGTGCGACGTCAGCAGAGCTCTAGATGCCTGGTTAGCTTAGGCTACGGCTAACCGGCTACCGGCGACATAATAGTCGCCAGTGCTAACGGCTACCGCTGCCTAGCCGGATGGTCTCGATCTTTACCATGAACTAGAAGTAAGTAACCTTGAAACTATACAGAAAAAAACCTAATGCTTTATCTATCATCATATGTTAACATGCCTCAAGTGAAATGTAATTGTTATAAAAGTTACCGTTTATTTAACACGTCTAATGAACAGATTGAAGCAAGTTAACTACAGAGTCATGTGTTTGGTTGTGACTTTTTATTTTAATAAGTTAATATCAATTCAATACATCGCTACATGTGTAAGTTGCATGTTATAGTAACTATGTTTCACAAATATTCTGATATAGGCTGGTATATCCACCATTACTATTGCACCTCGTTTATTTAGCCTGTTATGTAATTTTAGAGTGAATTAGAAAGTTTAGATATGATTATAATCTCCACACATCAGTGTTGTAAACAGTTCTCATGTTAATTATATAATTATGTTTTCACACTGAGGGAAGTGAAGAGACTTGATGTGGACTGTTGTCAACAGTTCTGTGGGAGATTATCACCTTGAATATTACAGATGAGGTAGAAAGACATTTTATCTATTTGTAAAATGTTTTATTTCTTACAGTACTTTTATCCAAAGCGGTTTAAAATATGTGCATTTAACCATGAGGATACAAACCAAGAGCCCAGTACATCGGTTCTTTCCGATCTGTGGTGCTTCATACACAACACAAAACATTCTTTAATAGCGAGTTTCTTCTTTTCATTAGATGAAGCACTGCAGCACCTGATGTCCTCAGCAGCAACATGGTGGAGATTGGCAGCTTCAGGCTGGTCAACATGAGGAGGACCTGCACAACACTTCATGTTTTCCTCCCTTGACGGCCTGCAACTGTTAAGAGTTGGCAATCATTGCTATGTGTCATGGATAATAGAGTTAATTTCTATAGTCATTATGGTCGGTTAAAAAAATTGACACTTATTAGAACAATGTTTATCTTTTGCTTTCTGATTTGATACACTTTAGATAAGAACCCAGGGTTTTATTTTTCTTCTTTGCCATAAGAGAAAGAACATGGCTGTGTCCTTCAGGCTCGTCAGTCCCTAATGAAATGATAGGAAACATAAACGTATGGCATTATTGTAGAGGAAGTGTTTCATGTATTTGAATATGCTTTTGGATTAAACTGTGCACTACCAAGACAATGATTGTACAGTATGGAGTTATTTCACTTTAAAAGAAGTATTGCATATATTATTTAATACATTATGTATTATGTGCAATACTTTGCTTTGATTGTTTGTAAGTAATGAAAACAGGTCTGTATCTGGAGTCAGTCAGTGTTGAAGTGATGACTTAGTGTTCAGTCTGGTTGGATTCAAGTTGTGTCTCATGTTGGACATCCCAGAGGAACATTCAACACAAATACCCAGATATTTAAAGGGGACATATTATGCCCATTTAAACACAGTTGATATGGCACCTTGGGGTCTTAATGAAATGTCTGTAACATTTTCTGGTCAAAAAACCACAAGGATTATTTAAAACAGCACCCTTTTTACCCTGTCTAAAACAGTCTTCCTCAGATTGACCTGTTTTGAGTGCCCCGCGCTGCTGTACTGTCAAGCCCCGATGAGAGACCAGGTAGCCACTGAGAGCTAGTTCGATTTGACGGTTCTCAACGTCTCAGTCCGGTTGTAACTCCCGGAACCCCTGACCCAGGCCCGGGTCTGTCCGGGTTCCCCTCCGCGTGGACGCCCCCGCTCTCACCAACAACCCATCTCACTTCTCACTGCCCCGTCCCCGACACACACACACATCTTAACTCTCCCCTTAGCATATTTCAGGTTGTTAAAATCATTTTAAGTCACTGTCCTACACATATATTTCTGTATCTGTTTGTTGTGTTTCTTCATTGAAGCTACAATTTTCAAACTACTACACTTTGTGATGAAGATGAACATTATTTAAATACATGCATTAGATATGTGTGTATACACTATATAATTGTATGTGTATACTTATTCATAGAGGGCATATATTCTGACCGTGCACACACACACACACACGGATCGTGGAGGGGCTACAGCTCTGGAGGCTAACACTGCTGCAACTTTTGCGGAGAAATGCACTTAAAACCCCAGGTATGAGTTTATTGAGCAACGGAGGTGGCAACGAGCTAATGGTGACCGGCACCGGTGCGTGCAGCTCGGGGTGCGTGGAGCAAATCTGTACGGGCCATAAAAGTTATAAGGTGCAGCTCTCTCCCCCCCTCCTCCTCCTCTGCTTCGCCGCCCGGGCATCACAGGAGAGGTTGTCCGCTGACCGAGCGCCAAAGCACGGGTACAATGCAGCCGGAGACCGGGACTGCAGTAAAGTGAGCCGTCATCTGGGAAGCCAGCCGCCACTCAGGTTTTTGTTGCGCGTCTACTAGTGCCTCATACGGTAAAGCGGTAAAGCCGTTTCACCAAACCATGCTGTTTTACCCTAAAGCCACAAGTAGACGCGCAAAAAAACACGTTCCGGTGCTATTTTCTAACAAGGCTCCACAAAAAGCTGTTTTAAGTTATACCTGCTGTTTCAACCGGGCGATACACACAGAAGCAACGACTTGGGTTAGCCTCCCGGCCGGGGTTCCACATGCAATACTGCTCTAAATATGTTCACAAGCAGCCATTCCAGAAAGTGATGCAACTTTAAACACAAACTAACAGCAAGCTAGCGTTAGCCCGCTGATGCTTACCGTAGCGGGACACACACAGGGGACACACAGGCTGGAGATTTGTCACAGATCGATAATGATCAATGATAAATTGAGACATACCCTGCAGACGTGGGGGACCCTGAGCTGGTGAGACGTGTCCGGCTCTCAGGTGTGTGAAGTCAGCGGGAGCATCGCCAGCCTCGCAGTGAGCCGCCCGGGTACAGCCGGGATCCAACACGCCACCAAACAGCTGGCTGCCGCCGGCAAGCCGGCACTGATTGCTATGAGGCTAACACCAGCTAGCTTACATGTCACCGTCAATTACCGAAACAAAACAACAGCTTTTCTAGTTGAAGACACTCACTGCGACACGCACAGTCAACGCTCCGCTGTCCGTGGGGAGATCAGTCAGGCGGCTGCTGCTAAACAAACCGACAGGTCCACCAGAAGTGAGCAGCTGACATGGAGCCAGCAGCCCGACATCACATAGCGAGCCCGAGCTGAGGAGGCTTGGGCATGTGACTTACCCCGAGAGCAGGCTCTGCTTCTTGGCCAGATCTCCGCTGCTTCCCAGGTGGGCTGCCACATGCAATACTGCTGTAAAAACGTGCCATGTAGACCGACTATGACGTCAATTCTGGTCGTATTCCCATTCGATGCACTCTATCGTATAGTTTCTTACATAGAGGAACCACAACAAATCGCGGGAGTTGTTTTTTTCCAGAGTTTTGGACATGCCAGATACCCCCATTATTCAAGATTCCAGATTCCAGATTTTTAATGTCAAATGCACAACAATAACATTAAGCAGTCGCTGGCAGTGAAATGCTTGAGTAGAAAAAAAGAGAAAAAAGGGCAGAGCTGTGGGAGAGCGCGAGACACAGCAGCCTTCCACGGTCCCAACCGGCGCCGTGGTAGAAGCACTACAAAAGTGGATTTTTCATAATATGTCCCCTTTAAAGTCATACATGTGCCAGCTTAACTCCTTAACAGACTATTACATGGTAAAAATAAAAGTGTACTTCAAAGTTCATCAGATTATATCATTTCAGCTTAGGAAATATGTGGTGGACATCAGCCTCAGGTTCTGTATTAGACTGTCTATTCTAGTAAAGTTACACTTTCTATAATTTATTTAACACAATAATTCAGAGAAGTCTGCCTGAGATCAACAATGTAAAAACTTAAGGTAGCAGACAAGTTTAGTTCACTGTAACACATTACAGTAGCCTGACGTTGTCATACTCACAATTCTAGTCAGAATGTGAGTCTGATACCGCTCCATTGGGCTGTGATTATGGGGCGTGTTACAACCGAACCAGAAAAAAAAATGCCTCTTGTCTCAATTGGATAGACCTACAACCAATCAGAGCAACGTACTGTAGTATGTGACGTATGTTAAGCGACTCATTGTGAGTTATTTATTAACGCCGGGTTCACACCGGACGCTGAAGCGACCGTTTCGGCGTCGAGTCTATTTTTTGAGCTCGACGTGAGTGTATCGCGCCAGGAAACACACTGAAAAATGATTTTAAACGATATTGATGACATATTTTATATGATATAAATGATCAAATATGACACTTTGTATTCATTAAATGTCCCCTTCTGCCACAACAGCCACACAAGCAGTGACAAAGATAAAAAGAGAGAGAGGATGGGCTACGTATTCTCAACATAGGCTTGAGTGGAGAATACGTAATTTACCCTCGACACCTGACATTTAACGGAGCAAACAGCGGAGAAGTTCTTCAACATGGATGACATTAAATTAATAATTGAAGTGGAG
>JAFBJV010031607.1:1240463-1254827 GCA_016801935.1 Platichthys stellatus | reverse complement strand
AATCAAATCTCTCTCTCTCTCTGTCTCTCTCTCTCTCTCTCTCTCTCTCTCTCTCTGGGTGTGGTGGTGTAGTGCGTGCGAGTTGAGAGCGGTGGCGGTAAATGAGCGGTTTGTGCGATTTTGATCTCTTTATTGATAATTCTGATTATAGTTATATAGTGTATTGTTGGTTATAATGTTGGTGGTGTTGCGGTGTACACGGAGGAGGTGTTAGGTGGTGTGTGTGTGTGAGTGTTTGCGAGTCGGACCTCGCCAGGTTAACCCGGAAGCACGGCATTAAGATCGCTACGGCTTTCCCGTGCTCCGTGGAGGAGTGTAGTCTGGCCGTGGGGAGGGTGGTCGGCAACAGCAGCGTGAAGTCCGCTGCGAGGATGAACAACGCGGTTGTCATTTTTCTGGACAGCGTAGAGAAGGTGAACACGGTGGTGGCGAATGGGATTGAAGTGAACACGGTGGTGGCGACGGGATTGAAGTGTTCTGCCCCTCGCCACACCGGAGGCAAAAGTGACTCTGTCTAACGTCCCCCCGTTCATTAGGGATGAGACGTTGTTAAGAGAACTAGCGAGACACGGTAAGATCGTGTCTCAGGTTAAGAAAGTGTCCTTAGGATGCAAGTCCCCGCTGTTAAAACATGTGGTGTCCCACAGAAGACATCTGTTTATGATACTTAACAATAGGACTTAGGATCTGAACCTGTTGTTCAAGATAAGAGTGGAGGAGTTTGATTATGTGATTTTTGTGTCTTCAAACAACACAAAGTGTTTCAGCTGTGGGAAAGAAGGACACCAAGCTAAAGGGTGTCCTCAGAGAAATAAAACAGCTGACACTCAGGAACAACAGGAGGGGACAGGGGGGGGGGTTCAGCAGGAGCATCAGGTGAGTAAGGAGGGACAGGAGGGGACAAGTGGAGTCCAACAGGAGGTTCAGGTTAATGAGGAGGGGACAGGGGAGATCCCAAAGGAGGGTCAGTTGAATGAGGAAGGGACAGGGGAGATCCAAAAGGAGGTTCAGGTGAATGAGGAGAAGACAGGGGAGATCCCGAAGGAGGGTCAAGTGAGTGAGGAGGGAAAAGAGGGGACAGAGGTGTTCCAACAGGCAGAGCAGGTGAGCGAGGAAAGACAGGAGGGGACAGGAGTGGTCCAACAAGCAGAACAGGTGAGCGAGGAAAGACAAGAGGGGACAGAGGTGGTCCAACAGGCAGTACAGGTGAGTGAGGGGGAACAGAAGGAGACAGGCCAAGTTAGTGATATTGACATGGAGAGAAAGGAGGAGGTGCTTAAAGTTTTTTAATTTTTTTCAACATGAGTCTTTTAAATATCAGTTCTTTGAACATAAACGGAGCCAGAGATGCTGTGAAGAGATCTCTGAAGTTCCAGCAACTAAAACTGAAAAGAACTGAAGTGATGTTCTTACAGAAACACATAGTGATACTAATAACGAGAATGACTGGAAAAGAGAGTGGAGGGGCAGGTGGTTCTTAGCCACCTAAGCACAAGCAGTGTGGGGGGGGGGTGGGCATCATCTTCTCGAGGAGCTTCACACCAGAGTCTTTAGAAGTGGAGGAGGTGGTGGAGGGCAGAGTACTGATGGTGAGGGCAAAGGTCAAGCAGTTTTATTTTGTTTTTATGAATGTTTATGCTCTGGTCTCAGGACCCGACAGAGTCTGTTTTTTAAAGGTTTTAGACATGGCTTTAAGCAAGGTAAAAACTGATGATTTTAATTGTACAGAAAATGATGTTTTAGACAGGAATATCCTGGAACCCCACAGAGCTTCACAGAGTGCACTGAGGCATCTGCTGGCCCATGATCTGTGTGATGTTTGGAGAAGGATGAATGACAATAAGAGACAGTACACCTGGACTCATTGCAGAGGGAATCTCATTTCCATGAAGGTTTTATTGTTTTAACACAATTTTAGCATCTTTAGAAAGTGCAGTATACTCCCAGTTGGTTTTACAGATCACGCGCTGGTTGTGTGCAACGTTTATATTTCAAAACTAAAGTCTAGAAGCGCATACTGGCATTTTAACACGTCTCTTTTATGTGATGCACATTTTAAGGATGTTTTTAAGTTTTTTTGGAGCAGTTTTAAAGAAAGAAAGAATGATTTTATTTCTTTAAAACTGTGGTGGGACTGTGGTAAGGTTGAGATAAAGCAGCTCTGTCAGCAGTATACCCTCAATGTTACAAGAGACATAACCAGATCTATGGAGGATCTAGAGTTGGAAATTATGGTGGTGCTGAATTTAATAGATTCCACTGGAAATCGAGGTCATATGAAAGATCTCAAGTCTAAAAAATCTGCTCTTACAGACCTACTGGGCACGAAGGCCCAGGGGGCGCTGTTCAGATCATGGTTCCAGATGGCAGCGCTCATGGATGCACCAACAAAATTCTTCTTTGGACTGGAAAAGAAGAACGGACAAAGCAGAATCATCCACACTCTTCGATCTCCTGAAGGAGAAGAACTCAGCGACAGCAAGGACATCCGGAAGAGAGTCGTGAGTTTTTATAAGGATCTGTACGAAACAGAATACACTGAGAACATTTCCCTGTATGAATCCTTCTGTGGAGAGCTGCCCAAAGTCCCCCAAGACGTGAACACTGGGTTGGATGGCCCCCTGTCTATGCAGGAACTCTACACGGCCCTGCAGAGCATGGCAGGGGGAAAGGCCCCGGGCATCGACAGCATTCCAGTCGAGTTTTTTAAGGAGTTCTGGAGCGAGATGGGGGAGGATCTTTTAACTGTTTTAACGAGAGTTTTAGAGACTTGGTGCTGCCAATAAGCTGCAGGAGGGCAGTGATAACTCTCCTGCCAAAGAAAGGAGACCTTCAGGATATCAAGAACTGGCGTCCGGTGTCGCTGCTATGCACAGACTATAAGATCCTGTCCAAATTGCTGGCAAACCATCTGAGGGAGATGATGCAGAAAGTGATACACCAGGACCAGACTTACTGTGTGCCTGGTAGGTCTATCCTGGACAATGTGTCGTGATATTGTGGACTTCTCTAGTTCATTAGGCATAAAAACTGGGCTCATTTCTCTGGACCAGGAAAAGGCTTTTGACAGGGTTGAGCACCTGTACCTCTGGAAGACTCTGGAGAGGTTTGGCCTCAGCCCAGGTCTCATAGCAATGATCAAGGTTTTGTATCAGGACATTGAGAGTGTACTGAAAATCAATGGAGGCCTGAGTGCACCTTTTTAAGTATACAGGGGGTGAGACAGGGCTGCTCGCTCTCAGGGATGTTATACGTACTTTCTATTGAACCCATGCTAAAGAAGATAAGAGCAAATATTGAAGGGTTGAAAGTGATTTTAAAGAAAGTCAAATTTTATCAGCATATGCGGACGACATTATCGTGTTTGTAAAAAATCAGGAGGATGTCCAGGAACTTGGAACATTTTTCAATGATTTTAAAACCATGTCAGCTGCTAGAGTTAACTGGGGAAAAAGTGAAAAGCTGGCAGTTGGAAGGTGGGAAGGGGGTCTACCCACTCTGCCGGTGGGGTTGATGTGGAGGAGAGATGGTCTCAAATACTTGGGGGTTTATTTAGGCAATGAGTCCATGGTCCAGAAGAACTGGGAGGGAGTGGCTGAGAAAATGCAAGTAAGGCTCAGCAAGTGGAAATGGCTGAAATCACAGCTATCCTACAGAGGCAGAACAATGATTATTAATAACCTGGTGGCTTCTGCTCTTTGGCATCGGCTGGCATGCTTGGAACCACCGAAAGGCTTAGTACATAAACTACAAGCCATTTTAACAGACTTCTTTTGGGACAGGTTGCACTGGGTGCCCTAGTGTGTTTTGTTTTTACCAAAAGAGGAGGGGGGGGCAAGGGTTGGTGCACATTCAGAGTAGAATATCCACTTTTAGACTACAGTTTTTACAGAAATATCTCGTAGGTCCACAGGATGTTGTTTGGAGACGAGTGACAAGCAGCATCCTGAGGGGGGCAACTGGGCTGATTTTAGACATGCCACTGTTTTTAATGGATTTTAAGCTTTTTAAACAGTATGGATTATCTTATTTTTATCAGTCACTTTTTAAGACATGGAACTGTTTTAAATGGAAAAGGCTGGAACCTACAAACTCTCTGCACTGGCTTTTAGAGGAGCCGCTGATCAATGGAGCCAGGCTGGATGTCCAGAGCAGCGCCACACCAGGCCTCACCAGCATGCTGTGCACCGCCGGAGCTGTGACCCTGAGGACTATCGTCGATGCAGCAGGCCCTGGACTAACAGACATCCCGGCGGTGGCGACCCTCATCGGGCAGAGGTCCAGGCGTCAGGCAGAACGCGTTTTAAACAAATGGATTAAAAGACTCACGGACGAGGAGGTGAATATGCTGAAGGATTACTCTGATGGAGCGGAAACCCCTGACAACAGCTACCCTTTTCCGGCGCTAGGTTTTAACCCAAATCTGGATGGGCTCTCAGGACCTTTTTTAAACAAAACAGACTGGAAACAAGTGGACCCTGAATGTTGAGGATGTTTTAATATTTAATTTTACTTTCTAGGTAGGTTTTAGTCTTGTACCGAAACGTACTGTACATAACCAGTGAAACATTGATGCCGTTTTTGTACAAGTTTTGGAAATAATAAAAATCAAAATCTCTCTCTCTGTCTTTCTCAAAGACAAACACATAAGCACACTTGCTACCTGCTGTATGAGAACTGCAACTCTCCTTGTGGCTGGCTAAGCATTGTTATGAACATCTTTCTCTCATCTGTGTATCAATATTGGTTCAGATATCAATGTGTGTCATCTCTTGAGATATGTTTCCACCACATGGACTTTCCACAGTCACCAGGAACCTTTGCTGGATCTCCATGTGTTTCCAACATAGACTGTATATAAAAGTGCACATAGTTTCCGGCCAAAAGAAGAAGCCTTTGTAGATCCTGGAGGGGCTAGCTCGAGTTGGCTCCAAGTAATCTGGCTCCATTGACTGCCATACAAAAAATGCCATCAATCAATAGTCTGTTTTCAGTTTAATTAGTATGATCTCCTCGTGTTTCATGTTTATCCCTGTTTATCCATGTTTGCCCACTCCCTTTGTTCTGTTTCCTGTTTTATTTTGTAGTGTCTGCTCCCAGTGCGTTTTCTTTCTTCACTTCCTGTCTTTGTGATGCCTGCACCAGTCCTTATGTGTTCCATCTGTGTTCAATTGCCCCTGCATTCCCTGGCTGTATATTAGATTAGATTAGATTCAACTTTATTGTCATTGCACAGTACAAGTTCTTATACAACGAAATGCAGTTTAGCGTCTAACCAGAAGTGCAAAAAAAAGTTAAAGTGCAGACTATTGTGCGTATATGAAATGTAAATAAATAAGATATGTACAGTAGCAAATATATATGGAATAATACAGTATTGACAGATATTTTATGATGTAAGAACTATGAGCAGTAATAAAGGAAATAGTATAGTATTAACAGCTTTTGTATGATATAAGAACTATGAGCAGTAAGAAATATATCTGAAGTAGTACAGTATTAACAGGTATCGTATGATATAATAACTTTAAGCAAGATAAATATATGAAAATATATAAATATGAATATACTATAGGCAGGATAATACAGTAGTAAAAAAAAAGTAACAGTGTAGTGCAAGTGTTCAAATGTTCAGTGGTTGAATATGTTAAGTATCACTATATTTCATTAATGACAGACAGCAACGTACGTCTGGACCGTGTAGAAGGAACGGAGGACCCTGTAGCGCCTCCCAGAAGGTAGGAGGGCAAACAGTCTGTGGCTGGGGTGAGAGCTGTCCTTGACGATGCTGCGCGCTCTCCGCAGACATCTCTTGCCCTGAACAGCTGCAATGGTGGGGAGTGAGGAACTGGTGATGCGTTGGGCAGTTTTAACCACCCTCTGCAGTGACTTCCGGTCCGCAACAGAGCAGCTGCCATACCACACTGAGATGCAGTTAGTGAGGATGCTCTCAATGGTGCAGCGGTAGAAATTCACGAGAATCTGAGGAGACAGATGAGCCGTCCTCAGTCTCCTCAGGAAGAAGAGACGCTGATGAGCTTACTTGACCAGGGTTGAGGTGTTGAGGGTCCAAGAGAGGTCCTCAGAGATGTGGACACCCAGGAACTTGAAGCTGGTGACACGCTCGACCTCCGTCCTGTTGATATGGATGGGGGGGGGGGGGGGGGGCCCCCCCTCTTCCTGAAGCCCTGTTGATATGGATGGGGGGGGGGGGGGGTGCTGCCTCTCTTCCTGAAGTCCACGATGAGCTCTGTGCTTCCCCTTGTCGGTTCGTTGCCATAGTCTCCTGTCCTGTCGTAATGATTCATCTCCTGTGCTCTTGTCCCCTGCTTCTTCTCGTCTCTTGTAAGCTTCTGGTGTTTTCCCCATGTGTGCTCTGTGTTTTTTTATATTCCTTTGTTTGTTATTTCCATAATTTTTTTTGTTTTTGTTTTATACTCTGTTTCTTGGTCTAACTGCTTAACACTGTCTGACCAGATAATCACAACTCCTAGAGTATGTAAGAGTAGAATGGGAGGTAGGGCCTTAGGATACCAGGCTCATATCCTGACGTTCCTTTTTTTATAAAGCCTATAGTTAGGGCTGGATCAGGTGAGCCCTGAGTATATTGCTATAGGCCCAGACTGCCCGGGGAACTCACATCATGCACTGACCACTTCTCCCCTTCTTTATGTCTCTCTGCCCCCACATTTATTTTACTACAATTCGCTAGAGTTGGAATTCGATTCTGTAAGAATTGAGCACAGTTGTCCCACCAGAGGATATCTGCCTTCGATCCGTTCCCAGTGTCGTTCATTAGCCACTCTTCGTCTGTGTCAAAGCCTGTTGTATAATATGGCCTCAATGATTTCACATTAAATTTTAAATTCCAAACAACTTTATTTGTCCCCGAAAGGCATTTCAAAGGCACATAGAGAGTAGCTGTGTGTTGAAAAAGTACAGTAGCTGTGAGTGAAAAACGAGTTTGTGAATTCAGTGGTTGTGTATGGGTGGGGTTGAGGGGTGTTAGGAGTTGAGGAGTTGAACAGCCCTGGGAACAAAGTTTGCCCTTCTCCTCTGAGTCCTTCAGCAAGGACAGCGGAGGAGCCCAAGTCCTGACGGCAGCCATTCAAATGCTGAAAAGAGAGCAGGTGCTTAGTCGAATCTGGAAGAATCTGACTTGCTAACCTCTGCTACACATAGATGTGAATGAGTGATCTCAGTGGAAGCCTGAAAATCTTCGAGCAGATTCTGACAGTTATCTGCACCAGTTCCTGTTTTGGAAGCTGAAGGAATGAAACCAGCAGGTGATGGAAAATGTGATGATGCTATCAATGAAAGAGTAATCCAAATTCAGGAGGATGTCCCAGCTGACACAGAAGGAATCAAGTTCCTTAAGAGGTATCGTCGCTGCTGACATCTTCTGAGAATCTCCTCTGTGTTGGAAGAGAATTTCAGCTGGCAGTAAAAGATGGTGTCTCAAACCTAGTATCAAGTGGTTTTGATTAACCGTGTACCGACCAAGACTAAAATAAAACCCTTATCTGCCAATCTGTCTTGTGACCGTTCATTCTTGGGTCCTCCATCTCCTGGACCTGACAATGATAAATGTTTCATTGTTGGTTCCACCCCAAGCAGAGGCTCTTTCTGTGGGGAGTGAGGTGGATATAGGTTTCTTCGGAGGAGGAATGTAGTCCCTGCTCGTACTGGTCACTGCTGACATGGGGCTGTGGAGGACTGTACAGAATATTTGGCAGGAGAAACAGAGGCAGTGGCATATCAATATACCTGCATTGTCGCATAAAACAAATATGGGGGGGTGGGGGGGAGGGGGGCATGAACCGTTCTCCTTCCTTTTCCCAGACACAGTTTTTACATGGTGCAGCAGGAATATGAACCACTGAGTAGATTTGCTAGATGCAAGGGAATTAAGGCTGCACCCAGAAGAGACACAGGTTCTGGTCCAGGCTCTTGTCATCTCACGCCTAGAATACTGCAACTCCCTTGTGGCCGGTCTGCCTGCTAGTGGCATCTGGGCCTCTGCAGCTCATCCAGAATGTAGCAGCTCGACTGGTCTTCAACCAACCAAGTTCTCTGACACTACTTCGCTCCTTCATAACCGTCATCAATTAAATTAAATTTTCATTTACATGTAGCACCTTGTAGGATGGCTTTTTTAAAGCTAATGTACGCACATGATTATTGCTATTCTGTGTTTGTATCCTCTTGGTTGAATGCACTTATTGTACGTTTCTTTAGATAAAAGTGTCACCTTAATTAAATGTAATTTAATATAATGTAATATTTGCAGTCACGACAGGTGTGCAGGCTGAAAACATGCAATAATTGACCTTGCATCTAGGGCATTGTACAATAAATCTAAAGAAAATGGAAAAGACAATGTCCTGTCACATTTAAAGTTGCCTCCCTATGCATGACACAAAATGATCAAAATGGAAGAATCCCCCCAGCTTGCCGTCAAGAACACCAATTGTTCCTAAGGATTGTGCAAAAGACTCTTTGTTTTTTCCATTGCATGCCACACTAGACATTACCCTCTCTTTCACACATTCCCCATCCACAATATCTTCTCCCATCCATCCAATATCGCTCCTTAATTTCCCCTCCCATTCCCCTCCCCCACACATCCTTTGTCCCCACTTTTCTATCTCTGCAATTGGGCTGTCCCATTATTGAAGGTGTTGCCAGTGGTAACAGTGTGTGTGTCAGTGTACGCATGTGCGTGTGTGTCTACCGGCATGCATGAGTGTTTATCCCAGAAAGAGCAGGTACCTTCTCATTCTCATTGCATGGCCATAAGTAAATTAAAAACACAAAAATATACCTTGGTATATTTGCATAATTTACACTCTTCAGAACAGTATTTGGACTTACATTGAATGACTGACACAAATGCAGAAAATGAAACTAACTATTTCAACACAATCTCTCTCTCTCTCTCTCTATCTCTCTCTCTCTCTCTCACACACACAATTTCTCAGTTCAAAGTCTCAGGCTCCATCTTCATGTTTCTACACCTCACATTGACACAGACCTTCTGTATGTATGGCTAGTGGCTACACGGACCAAGATTGCAGAGGAATTTGCTGGGATTAGTTTAAAGCTGCCATGTGGCATTTAGCACAGCCTCCTGATGACATGCAAACACAACCGCAGGAGAGTCTGTTTTATCCTTGCATGTGTCTGGACCTATAATAATTCCAACATTTGTTTGCTAAATAAATTGTGAGATAAATAAATTCAGCATCAGTTAGTGTTATCTTGTTTTTCTGTTTTAAAGGGAGCGAAGCTGTCAACTGATTCCTTTTTTTGCCCTTAAATAAATTTCTCCTATTCATTATTTAAGCAGATATTAATGACCTAAATTTTGTAAAACTCAAAATTTATCAGAGATCACATATTTGGAAAAGATGCTGCAAATCTGTACGTAATCCAAAACTGACATGGAATTACAATATCCCTTTAATTGTAATTTATTGCTGATTCTTTATCATTCAGATACAATTTTATACATTTATATAGTTTATGTTTACATGTATATAATTTTAAGCTTTTGGGAGATAAAGAGGAACATTTTAAATGTTTCAAATGTAAAAATGTATGTCTCCCGATATGCAGACAGTCAACATTTACAGTAAATAGTGGAGAGCGGATAATAATATTATTTTCTTTTCATGGAGTTTTCATGAAAACAGTTTCCAATTTGCAAATAAGGTTCTATAAATGAGGTGAACTATTTTCAAAGCAATCTTCTATATTTATGGTGGGACAGTGGTTCCTACCCCAAAAGGTTGTGCCCTCGGGCTGTCTCCTTCTGAATAGCTAACTATTCTCCATGTAAACACTTTAGTATTTATGATGCTGCTGGTCTAGAGGTGAATTATTATGCATAGATATATAAATACTTAACCTTTTTACAAACTAAGTGTATATACAGAATGTACCGACTGATCATCCTAGAAAGCAGATTCCAGACACAGTAGAGTAAAAAGAAGAGACTATGATGGTCAATGAATAATGGCATTGATCCCTGAATATATTTAGTTAAGCTTCTCCATCTACTTGTTAACCCAAATGATCTCAAACAATCATCAAGGTCAATGCAGGGTTGGGGACACATAAAGAGGAAACACATATTTGCAGTGTCAGGACTGTTCAAAGCTATTTGAACGCCGTTGTAAGGCCAATATTCTTTCTTGTTGCTGGGACCCAAAGTGTATCCGTGTATGTTATGGCCTTTTAGTAGCCTAGCCGGTATGGCTGAAAGGATACGTGGCAATTAATTTCCCTAATAACAAAAATGTTATGTCAATAACCAATGTTATGTCACAGCACCGGTAGTACCGGTAGTACCGGTGCTGTGAAATAACACTGTGTAACAGATAGTCCAACTTTAAAGCAAATGCTGTCCAAATCAACATTCTAGTCAAACAGTGTGTGTGTGTATGTTTGGTATACTATAAATATTTCAGTCGACAAATGTGGTCTCCACTGTGGTTGCCATGGTGACACAAGCAGCTAGTGGCCAACCGCTTGGATGGCAGTCTGTACAACCTACCCTGTCTGTCTTCACTGCTGTTTAGAGTTATAGAGTACCTCTTTAAAGCTAATGATATAAGTCTGATCTGTGTCCTGTTACTCACTGTACTCTGCCCAGCAAAGCAGAAAGAGGGGAAAGACAGGAAGCTTTCACCCTACATGCTCAAACCCTGAAGAAAAGTCCAGATGCTTATCCAAATGCACAGTCAGCTTATTATTTTCAGTCAAAAAAAAAACTTCATCAGTAATTAATTAAGTATCAATTAGTATCAAAGATAAAGCTGATTGAAATACTGTGCATCAACCCTAAGCATTGAATAGAACAAACTATTCCTCTCACCACACACATATTATACACACGCTATGCTGTATAATGTTGGTATGCTCTCTGTGGTTATCCATGAAAATGTTCACTCACTTACTAACACAGTTTCCATTACCTAGTAATAATGACTGATTGGAGCCATGGTTAAATAAGCACGACAGAACTCCACCACACAAACATGCACACACCAGGCGTGTCACTTACCACTCACAGGTACAAATGCTGCAAAATCCCTGCTTTTTGCATGTCACCATGCACGTGTATTCCAACATGTGTATCTTTAGTCGTTACCATGGTAAACGTCATCACCAGCTAAAAATAGATCTCCCAGGAAGGACAGCTGAGCGAGTGGCTGGATGCAGGACAATGAAAGGCAAAATCTCCTCAGATTGATATGGATAGATGGAGGAAAGGAAGCTACAGAGCATGCCTGGAAAAAAAAAGAAAATCCCTGGGTATTATAACATCACATGACCACCCATCCACTGTCAGACACAGAGCAAGTGGAGGAAAAAAGAGCAAGGAGAGAATGAGGCAGAGAGAGCATGGGTGGGGGTGGGCAACACACAGTGGTGATCCCTGTTCCCTCTCATTTCAGTGACAGAGGCACATAGAGGAGGCATGAGCCAATAAGATATGAGTGTCTGCTGGTTTGAACCCCTACCTGACACTAACACTTACTTACCTAATACTTATTCCTCTGCCTCTTTTAACAGTAGTGGTACATGTGACAAATGTAGTGTATTAGTACTTATGGAGGTGAGGCTCAGCGACTTAGAAGCTTGGCTCCACAGCTTAGAACCTACATTAGCTGTAGTTCGCCAGCCCCAAGCAGTCATATAGATAAAAAGAGAGGGGGGGGAGCTACGTATTCTCCACAAAGGCTTGAGTGGAGAATACGTAATTTACCCTCGACAACCGACATAGAACTGGGCAAACAGCGGAGAAGTTCTTGAAGATGGATGATAGTAAATTAATAATTGAAGTGGAGAAGTACAGTGAGTTGTATGATCCTTGGCACGTATTGTATAAAGACAACATCAAAAAAGACAAATGTTCGGACACTGTTGTAGTAAATGTTGGAGCAACAAGTAAGTAAATGCCTGAAAAAAATGATTAAATGACGTTTTTACTGTAGGCTGTTTGATTTTGTACTTTATTTTTTGTCTCCCGTGCTTCCTATTGCAACTGAGTCCCAGCTTTGTATAGAGCTGTCACAGGCCCAGCTGCAGCAGACAACCTTAAATGGATTTAAGCACTAATTGGACTGCACCATGTCTCGTGTAATCATGAAGAGGGACATTATTTCCTTATTTTGATTTTTAGTTGTTAATCTTTGATTATTGTTTGATATTTATATTTAATTATTTTCCCTTATTATATGGTCTTATACTGGGGTGTTATGTTGTAGCTGTAGTTTGTTTTCAATGTTAGTATGTCTAAGTCACCCTTTTTTGTCTTGAGTTGCTTGATCAGCCACCATATATTTCCCCCTGTGTCAGATGAGGGACAGTTTTTTGTCGAGCTGTTAAATCCTCATCAGCTCTTACTGGAGGCTAGTTTGATTGAGTGACTTTTTTTTACTGGCCCACGGGTTGTGAAGTTTATCCTTTTGCTTTTATTTTTCTATGGACACAAAATTAACAGACCTTTGTTAAAAAAAAATATCTGTGGCTCTCCTGCTCGGTTCATTACAGCCCGAGAAAGTTAAAAGTTATGAATGATCAAAATCAGAGGTGATAAAATGTTCCTGATAAATGCTGATGAATGAATATAAAACCGTTTCAAAAGAAAACAAGATGACAAAATGAGCAACTACTTAAACAAATGCCTACAAGATTACTGCGCTACACATATTTATGTGTTGACATACCTGTATGTAAGTGTTTTATTTTTAAGAATTCATTCATGATCTTTCATTATTATAATAGTAAGGCTTTCTGTACTCAACTACTCAGATAGTTAAGTTTCATTGTATCAAAACACTACCCTGCTAAAAAAAATGGTAGATGACATTCGAGTTCAGATCCAAAGGAGAGCAGGGAGAAACAGACAGTCTCTATATTCTCCTATTCTATTTGGGACATATGATGAAAATAGAGGATTGTAATCAATACTGTTCAAAATCCGCAAAATGTGTATCACAGCAGAGCTGCAGTGCTACACACTCTGTGCCCCCTCTGGATTAGTCACACAACAACAACCCTATAGAGATTGTGTCTGTCCTGATTTAACCCCGTATTATCCGTTGCTATATCCAATGAATTCTTTAAAAACACTAGCTCAACTGAGATTGACCATATATCGATAGCTCTCTAAAGTCAGTACGATTAACATTAGACTCAATAGCGCCTCTTAAAAATAAACATGTAAAACATAATAAATTAGCTGGTATAATTCAGACGCACATGATTTTAAGCGTAAAAAAAACGAGAAAGGAAGTGGTGCTCAAATAACTAGAGACTTTAGGGACGACAAGTAGGCCTGAATTCTGGGAGCGGAGTGCTCTAGTGGGTTTATAAGGTAGTAACAGCTCTTTAAGGTAAAAAGGTGCTATATTATGAAGGGCTTTGAAGGTGAGGAGGAGAATTTTAAATTCTATTCTAGATTTAACTGGAAGCCAGTGTAGCGATGCTAATACTGGAGAAATGTGCTCTCTTCTCTTGGTTCTTGTCAGGACACGTGCTGCGACATTTTGAACAAGCTGTAGAGTCTTTAAGGACTTACTGCTGGAGTCTGATAATAATGAATTACAATAGTCCAGTCTTGATGTACAAAAGGCGTGGACTAGTTTTTCTGCATCTTTTTGCGAAAGGACATATCTGATTTTTGAGGTATTACGCAAGTGGAAAAAGGCGGTCCTAGAAATTTTTTTTACGTGACTATTAAAGGATAATTCAGGATCGAAGATCACTCCCAAGTTCCTGACTGTTTCGTTGGAAGCAAGAGCAATGTCGTCTAGCGCAGCTATATCATTAGATAATGTTTCTCTAAGGTGTTTGGGGCCACATATTATAACCTCTGTTTTGTCTGAGTTCAGTAAGATAAAATTGCGGGTCATCCAGGTTTTTATGTCCTTGAGACATGCTCGAAGTTAGTTAATTGATTACTTTGTTCAGGTTTTATTGACAAGTATAACTAGGTGTCATCCGCATAGCAGTGGAAATTTACCGAGTGTGTCCTGATAATATTTCCTAGTGGAAGCATATATAATGAGAATAAAATTTGGCCGAGCACAGAGCACTGTGGAACACCATGGTTAACTTTGGTGCGCACAGATGACTCATCATTAATTTGCATGAATTGGGAGCGATAAGAAAAATAGAATTTAAACCAGTAAAGGGCGGTTCCGTTAATGACAATTAACTGTTTGTGTCTTTGTAATAAAATTTGATGGTCAATTGTGTCGAATGCTGCACTGAGATCTAACAGAACGAGGACAAACACAAGTCCCTGATCTGAGGCTATTAAAAGGTCATTAGTGACTTTTGCCAAGGCTG
>JAFBJV010031607.1:1210462-1230036 GCA_016801935.1 Platichthys stellatus | reverse complement strand
GAAGTGACATCTTTTATACTTTGATGAACTGCTCCTGGCTGCTTTACAATATACAGCTCAAATGAGCTCAGTCAAGTCATTGGATCACGGTCAGAATTGTGACATTTCCTCAAACCATGTAAACATTGATGTTTGGCGAAGGATCATCCTTCGCCAGACGAGGCGATGTTTTCATAAGTCCACTGTGCATTGTCCTATTACTACCACACTTCTGTCACATGATTAGAGTACAAGCCTGAACAGCTCTGTGTGTCAATATTTCCTCAGTGTAATAGCGCCACCTACTGATTCGGCAGGAAACAGGAAGTACTTTGTTATTCCACTCTGCATTATCGAACAGGCTCCAAACTACTGACCTCTGATCACAATCGTGACCTGAACAGCTCCATATCTGAATATTAGGGGTAGAGTCATAGCGCCACCTACTGATCAGTGTGAAAATTACGTTGATGTAAAATTGTTACACAAAATTGCTCACGCTACATCAGAGCGCCTCCTTGAACAGATCAGGTCTGCGTGTAATAATAGTGATGGCGCCACCTACTGGCAACAGGAAGTGTGTAATTTTCACAGTTTGACGTGCAATTGCTAGCGTGTATCGTAATGAGCAATTAGCAGGCAACGCGGAGACGTGCGCTTGGTCATCGATCGCTCTCTCCACCGACCGCTACAGGCTTCAACGTGCGGGTGCTCGGGCCCGCAAGTGCTACAACGTAGCCCTAGTTATTATTATTCTCCGAACAATCAATTGGCTTTTTGAGGGCTTCAACGTGCTCAAAAAGTGGTGAAAATTTACGTATTCTGGAGTATTTGGAAATGGGCGTGGCAAAACGGCTCAACAGCGCCCCCTGGAACGCAGCCCCTAGGTTTCCACATAACGGATTTTCATCAAAATCGGGACACAGGTGTATCGTGAATAATCATACAAAAAAGCCTCAAGGAGCATTATGAAAAACACAACAGGAAGTCCGCCATTTTGAATTTAGTGGCCATTTCAGCCATATTCCACATTTTTACTTTGATGTACTTGTCGTAGAGCTTTCATCTGATCAACTTCAAATTCAGATGAGTGTCATCACAACAAGAGTGAGAAAAAAATGATTAAGGGATTTATTTTTCGTCACACCGTGTGACCGTGGCGTGGCGTCAAAGTTTGATTAAACGCCATCAAAACACGAGCATCTGTATCGCGGACATACATGGTCCAATCGAGTCCAGACTAGACATGTAAAACAAGAGTCTCGGCTTGATGACATCTACACAGAAATCATGACTTGAAATCACAGCGCCCCCTGGTGGCAGCAGGAAATGTCTTGTTTTTTGCTTGTCTTACACTTGGATGTATTCCTCCTCATCCAATGACCTCAACCATGTCAAACTGTATCAAATGGGTCTCAAGACATTGATAATGAAGGCATAAGATAACTGTGACTTTTCCTCAAACGCCATCTTAATGGCGTAGCATCAAAGTTCATCAACTCGCCTTGAAACAAAAAATTGCTGTAACTTCATTGTTCATGGTTCTATCTCACTCAAACTACATGTGTGTAACAACATCCCCACCCTGAAGATATTCATATGGTTTTAAGGAATGGGCTTGGCAAAATAACTGAATAGCGCCCCCTATAGGGCAGCCCCGGCACTACGATTGGCAGACATATACAAAAATCGATTTGGGCATGTGTCTTTTCATAACAAACAAATAAGTCTCTGGGATAGATATGCTAGACTGAACAGGAAGCCTGCCATTTTGGATTTAGTGGTCATTTTTGCCAAATTCCCGCATTTTTACTTTGATGTACTTGTCCCAGGGCTTTCATCAGATTAACTTCAAATTCATATCAGTGTCATCACAACAAGATGGAGATAAAAACTGATTCAGGGATTTATTTTGTACACTGTGTGACCTTGGCGTCAAAGTCTGAAGTGCCAAATTAAGACAATTTAGCTGAACCTGCAATATTAAGTCACTAGAGAGCAGTGTAAGACCATGGTTTGACCAAGGCACAAATCTTCTTCAACTTGTTCTTACCTATGTATTAAGAGACTCTGTTTACACTGCTTTTGATATTAGTATATTATCACAATAGGTGGGAAGCAGTGGGTGGGAAGCAGTTGCAACTATGATCAGGCGGCACTATCTTCATCTGACATCACCATTTGCTGTTGGATCCATTGACATCATCAGGACTCACCATCAGTGAGTCCGACGCCATACAAACAATATGAGAGCAAAGACAGTAGTGTAATGGTTCAAAGCATAAAACATTTCATGTGTATATCATATATGACATTGTACGCACTATTTGTATTTGCAGTAATATAAATACAAAGACTTTTTGTCAATGGTTGTGTTAATGGACAAAACGGTTAACATGTCAATGTAATGTCTTGGCAAATGTATATTTAGCAAGCTATTTATTTGTGATGAAATAAATCAGTTTATGGTGTGCTTTTGGCATTAGTTATTGGTGGGATATTAGAATATTATCACAATAACATTAAAATAACCATTTCAATTGTGTCAATGGTTGCATTTAATGGACATGCAAGTCAACAGTATCTGTGTGAAAGATGATACGTGTGAAGCAGTTGTAACCAGGATCAGGCGCAACTGTTTTCATGATCCAACATCTGACATCAAAATTTGTTGTCAGATCCATTGACATCAGGACTCACCATCAGGATGGATGCCATACAAAGAATATGAAAGCAAGACAGTAGTGTAATGCTTCAATGCATAAAACATTTCATTTGAAGTGTATTGCATATATGACATTGTATGCACTTTGTTTTTGCAGTAATAAAAATCAGATGACGCATTTCTTGCAATTGTTGCATTTAATGGACAAAACGGTTAACAAGTCTATGTAATATCATGTCACTTTTTTATTGGAAAGCCATTTACTTCTGTTGAAATAAATCACAGTTGCTTGAATAAAAGTGTGATTGAAATGATAGTCCATGATCAGCTGGTGTCATCATCATAAAGTCCACTACAGTAAGATGCCACTCAGTTTCCACGACATTGTAAGATCCACTGTCAGCATCTGAGTACACCATCTTGGGAAGACAAAGAACATAGGGTTAAAAAATACTTCAATACACTTCTTTGAGTAAGAGTTATTTGATAATGCATAGAATACTAAACATTGTACAGTGTTGTGTGTAATAAATTAACTAATTTGAAAGTTGAGTGTACATAGGAAAAAACATACCATTGTTGCCTCAGTTGTCCCCATAATCATGATCCACCACCACAATCAGGTGTGATTAAGTACAGGAGCCATCACCTTCAGTGATTGTCAGCACTAGGTTCCATTATCTTGTGGGATGAGACACAAAAAAGTGAGGAGCAGAAAGTTGCTGTGATGATGTTACTGTACAAACAAACTTTATTTTATTATGCAATGATTAGATTACAGTTAACATTGTGTTTAAAATTATTACAACTTAATTGGTGAATGTACTTCGGAAAATATGTATTGTATTGTTGATTATGTAATCTAGTAAAACATGGGGAAAGACCTTTCATGTAATGGTATGTCATCAAGTCAGGACACCGCAGGGAATTGAACCCTGTCTCCAGTAAACTGGGAATTCCATCCAGAACCTTTTGCTTTTTGACATTACAATCCAGGTATAGCAAAACCTCATCATAAAAGCATTTCTGTGTAAACATTGGTGATTTCAACAAATTATAAATTTGTTCAATAGATGTGGCTGCATAGTCAGTGCAGGGTTGAAAATGAGTTGTTGTTTGCTAATAGCTCTTTGAAATGCTTTTATGATACAGGAAAAAAACCTTAAACAACCTTGCATGAAATGACAGTACATTGATTGATTGATTGATTATTTTATTTAAGCCTCGGAAAACACATTATTGCAATTCAAGCTGATGAGAGAGGAGAGATATAATGGCAGTAGCCCAATGATTGTTTTGTAAATATAGATCTTCCAATGATAATCCCTTTTTTCAGACAGGGCTGGCCAGCCTACCTTGTTATAAAGAGTACAGTGGTGTGTGCCATAGCGGTCTCCAGTGATAAAACGCAGAGCAGAATGGTATACAGCATCCAGGGATTTCAGTGTGGTTTGGGATGTATTCCCATAAATAACATCACCATAATCTAAAACTGAAATAAAAACACTCAATTATGAATTTCATTAATATATATTAAAAAAAAGTAGAGGTCCAAGGACAGAGCCATGGGGTACCCCCTTGTCAATATCTAAAAAAAGTGAGGTTATTTTTCCCACCTTTACACATTGGGAGCGACCAGTGAGATAACTGTCAAAGTGTTTATTAGAAAAGCAAGCAATCGTGAGGGTACTAATGCAGAGGAAATACAATCAACAACTTGCAATGCTTTCAAAAATGAAGCGTACTAAAAAGTGCTATAACTAAGTGCCATTTAAGTCCAACTACCATGTTAGTCGTGTTATGGGTAAGTGACATTGAAGTGCTACTAAGTTGTTAGTTTCAAAAAGTTTTAGTATGTGCAGTTACATAAATATGAATTCTCGTGAAACATAACAACAATCTAACCACCTACAGCATTTCTAGTACATTGCTTGTCTCACGACCTAGATGTCAAAGAACATGCAATCCCCTCGTGGTCACTAAAATGTTGGCAATACCACAGTGTCTATATCATAACATGTTGTTTTTAGGTAGATGTGATCGATTAATGTACCCTTCTTAGTTGTTGCTTGAGTGACATGTTGGATATATCCTTTATCTGCCATAAAGGCAACAATATTAGAAGATTTCAAAATGTTATCATTAAAATCTCCTATTACAGCAACTGTGGTGCTTATTGGATCTAACCAATCAGTTAACATTGTTAAATTGTCTTTGAATTGAGACATAGGAAATGATGGCGGTCGATAAACGACTGCTATCACAATCCTGAATGTGGTGTAGTTGTACACCAAACATTCCAAACTCAAATGAGGTACTTTGATGATCTCATATTGTAAACCATCAAAACTATACATGCCAACTCCACCATGTTGTTGTTGTTGTATGTTTGCCAATGTGTGGTTACTGCTACTATAACTTGAACTACGTGGCTGGTTGTGAAAGTTGTAACCTTGAATGTCGACAGATTCGCTTACGAAAGTGTCAGGAAGCCATGTTTCTGTTACAGCAACACAGTTAAGCTGCAAATAGTGTGTACATGACATCAAATCTGAAATATGTTGCTGTAAATTTTGCACATTCATCAAAAACAATGTGAAACTATGTGTGTTTGGATGAGTAAATTTGTCCAGTGAAATATTTGCGGCTAAGAAGGGAGGCATGCTGTTAATTGCATCTTTAATGTCATCTTTGCAATATAGGACCTTCTCCTCAAAATCCTGTATCACCAACCCAGACAAACTCCTAACACGGCTTAGCGCCACATAGGCCTGTCAAGCTGCAAAGATTTTTTTAAGACAAACAACTGCTGTATCAACAGTCAAACCCTGTACCTTATGTGCAGTACATGCCCAAGCAAGTTTCAGGGGAAATTGCCGGCGCAAACCGCCCTTAGTGGTTACTCTCTCCTCCTCTGGTCTTATACCAGTAGAGCCCATTGCAACGCCTTCAGGATATGTACAGCGTTTTCTGATTCCTACACCGATTGTAATGTCATCAAACTTGACATAGACAGTTTCTGGAAAGTTGCTATGATCACTTGGGTAAACAATATGGGTGACAGTGCCACATACTCCATTTACCAGTCCATCTGCTACGTCGAAATTTTTAATAAGCATGACACGAGCATCTATTCCCAAAGCAAGTAATGCATCCAAACACGTCTTTTGTACTCGTGAATGATGCCCACTCATCAACTTCAACTTCCCTGTTGTCTTACAATTGACAAAATCTTGAGCCTTGATCTCGACGAAATCAGGAAGTCTGGGCAAGTTGCATAACGTTATGTTCATTAACCTGTTTGTTGGTAGAAAAGATGTGCAAAGCAGAGCTTACTTCACCAGTTTCACATCGTTTCAAAATGTCAATGTCACCAGCTAACATTGGGGTCCCTTTTGAGCGAGTTCTAACTCTGTTCAACAACTGAGCAAACTCATCATCTTGTTGCCTTACTACTGTGTGTAGTTCTACAACCTTGAATATGTTAGACCACAAATCAATACCAATGTTGTTTATATAAAGCTGTTTCCCTTTAACAGGAGGCAACTGGAAAAAGTCTCCAACCACAACTACACTCACATTGCCAAATGGAGCAAAGTCACGACATTGTTTCATCTGACGTAATCTTCCATGGATGTAAGCCAACAGGTTATGACTCACCATGGAAATTTCATCAATGATCAACATCTGTAAACTACTGTATTTAGCACGCAACAAGTTCACCTTTTCTTCCCCAAGAGGTATGTATGGTAAGCTTACGTCTATACCAATGCTTAAAGCACTGTGAATGGTGCTAGCATGTAAATTGTGTGCAGCTATCCCCGTCGGTGCAGTTAACAGCACACAAATGCCGTCTGGTTGACGACTCAATGGTGACAATAACCTTGTCGCTTCATACTGAATAGCCTTTATTAGATGGCTTTTACCAGTACCTGCACCACCTGTAATAAATACATGTAATGGGTGTGGCTTATCCCCCATTGCCTTAGCTAGTCATCACTGCCTAATCTGATAGAAAATAGACCTCTGTGTTTCATTGAGAGATTGTATTAACGCCACACCATCATTCTTGCACATTACATTATATCTCTTTTCTAAAAAGCCAACTTGCTCACGTGTCACAGCTAAATCTGGAATGAGATCAGTGTGCTCATCCACCACCTGATTCTCATCAGCACGTAACTGTAGACACTCTAAACGCTCAGATTCTAGATCTGGGCACAAGTTGCACCATGCATCTTCTACAATTCCATCCCTGTCGATGGTATTTTGGATGTTATCCAATACATCTGCGTCCATTTCATGTGCTTTCCTATTAACATCGACAACTGACTTCACTGCATGCATCAATCCATCATCAAGTTTTACATGGCCTCCTCTGTAAAATGCTTCAAACGTCATAAAACTGCTGGTCTTAGCTGCACATCGATGTGATAAGGCCAAAACAACTGCAGAATGCTCTGATGGAACAGCTCTGGACTCTTGGTTTCAGAAAACCGTACATAACCTAGAACGGCAGGTTGGGTTCGTGTTCTTTTCAGAATATACCCACAATCATTGCGTAATGCAATTTTGTTGTCTGACTTTTCACTCTTTGACAAGATACGATACTGTGACGCAAATGTGGCCATACACATATCATTCAAAGTGCTGTCTTTTGGCCTGTTCTTATATCTATCTACCAAGCTAGTCATCCACATGTCATCTGTGCTTAGCTCCTTTGCTGACGCCTTCTGTTTTAACACACTTAAAGGCAAACTCATTCTAACAACATTCTCTCCTACCGGCACAAATACAACCTTTCTGGAACATTCTTTAAGATGCATATTTGCCAGCCTATAGACAGCCTCCTGAGCAGACACATCCCTGTTATGCAAGTACACACTACCAAGGTTTTTTAATGCATCTTTTGCACTTGCATTACCCTCCTTGGCAGCCTCCCTCTGTGCGTTACCCAGTAAAAGTCCCATTTCCCTTTCCCCCTTGGAAATATACGAAATGATATTGCCGACACATCAATCAATCAATCAATCAAGTTTTATTTGTATAGCCCATATTCACAAATTACAATTCATCTCATAGGGCTTTAACAGGGTGTGACATCCTCTGTCCTTAACCCTCAGCAAGAGCTTAAACCCTTTTTAACAGGGTAAAAATATGTAGAAACCTCAGAGAGAGCCACATGTGAGGGATCCCTCTCCCAGGACGGACAGAAGTGCAATAGATGCCACGTGCAGGAGAACATCATCAATAACCAAAGTCTCTAGCAGCATTTGATGAGGGTAGACATCCCGAAGGCCAACCCCAACATGACATGCCAAGCAGTCCCGCTGCAAGCACAGTCCATGCTCAGCAACCATCTAGACCACGATCCACCATCCAGACCAGACGCCACTCCAGTCCTCAGTCACTGTCCACCGCCCCCCACCAGGACCCATCACAAGCCACCACGCGGTCCTGGTCCACCGCCCGTGCCCAATGCCAACGCGACACAGGGTCCGCCACCAGCACCACGATCAGCCCACATGATTCAGAATCCGCCACACTGGATCCAACACTCCGACCCCCGGTGCGCGATCCACAAACCGCAATCCATGGTGCGGCCACAGAGGCCCTGGATCTGCGGGTGATAAAGCAAAGGGATTCCGGGGAAGGGGGATAGGGATGGAGAAGAGGAAGGAAAAGCTGGAAAGAGAAGCTTTGTGTGTCATGTGTCATAAAATAGAACAAGTAACGTTCTGGCGCACTTATTAGCTCTAACTATAAGCTTTATCAAAAAGGAAGGTTTTGAGCCTATTTTTAAACGAAAAGATGGTGACTGCCTCCCGAGCTGAAAGTGGTAGATTATTCCACAGCCAAGGGGCTTGATGGCTAAAAGCTCTGGCTCCTACTCTACTTTTAAAGACTTTAGGGACGACAAGTAGGCTTGAATTCTGGGAGCGGAGTGCTCTAGTGGGTTTATAAGGTACTAACAGCTCTTTAATTAAGGTAAAAAGGCGCTATATTATTAAGGGCCTTGAAGGTGAGGAGGAGAATTTTAAATTCTATTCTAGATTTAACTGGAAGCCAGTGTAGTGATGCTAATACTGGAGAAATGTGCTCTCTTCTCTTTGTTCTCGTGAGGACACGTGCTGCGGCATTTTGGACAAGCTGTAGAGTCTTTAACGACTTACTGCTAGAGCCTGATAATAATGAATTACAATAGTCCAGTCTCGATGTAACAAAGGCGTGGACTAGTTTTTCTGCATCTTTTTGTGAAAGGACATGCATACGCATCAGCAACAAATTGAATGTCGAGATTAGCATTCCAGATTTTGAGCAGAACTTTGTTGTAATGATTAATCCAGAGTGCGTTAACCTGCTCTTTCAGTATCACCTCTGTTTTCTTCCCATAACTCTTACAAGCAGCTTGAACGTCTGCTTGCGTTATACCCAATCGCACAAACAACTGTCGTACAGTTTCACCTTCTGCTTTGTCTTCCAAAATAGCAGCCATAAGATTGTTTAAGAGTTTCACAGCATACTCCTTTTTCATATTTTGTGAAATGGTTCTCTGGCAGGCACAAGATAACAAATTAGTTTGTTAGTACATGATTTGTCACCATCATCTGTATCAACACAACGTGAAACAAAAGTCTTTTCAGACGGAAAGGGTGGATAATGGAAACGACACACCGTCCCTTTCTTTTTACACGATTTTGGGTGACATTTTGAATGTGTTTGCACAGAATTCACAATTTCTAACAATGTCTCATCCTCTGTGGGTACTTCACATGTCACATACTTGTCTATAAATGCAACAACCTCCTCATCTGTTATTTTATCAATGACAGGAGCATCCTGTACCCAAAACAAACCATGAATGTGTGGTGAGCCAAGTTGCTGGAACTCAACACGTTAGTAATAATCTGTTATTTTACCAATGGGATTAGATGGAGACATCACTACCTCCCGCAAGAAACAATGCCATCTAAAATCAAACAGTTTTGCAGCAGTGACAGGATTTCGACGTAAGAGTTCACACCTGTCTGCCCATTCTAACTCTTCAACTGTTTCAGTTCTCCCTTCCTGTCTCAGAATACTGGTCAGAAGGTTTTTCCATCGCATATCTGCACAGGAAAATGAGGCAAACCATGTAGGAATGCCAAGTTGGCGAACACATGCCAACAGTTCCCGTTTTGCCCTCTGCCAAAAAGATGGTGTACCTCTAATAGGTTTAAGAAAACGAAGCATCATCATATTCTAACTACCTCTTCAAACCCTCCTCATTATTCAGTACATCTTTGTGCGCAGAGCTATTGAAACACATGACACAACTTGCTCTACCTCGGACATATACAGAGCAAAAAAGATGTACTCTACATTTTGGGCAAAACGACCATCAGCGTGTAAAATACGGTTGTTGAAATAACGTGACAATGTCAAACAATGTTGACGAAGATCTTTGTATGTAGGACTTCCTTTTGGAAACAAAACAGGGAAACACTTTGCCTGGTTTGTTACATTCGAAAGCAGTCGAACTGGGTTGTTCCCTTCAGCTGGGGCCAAGTTCAACACATTGTCATAAGACTGATCAAGTGCTTCCTGACCAATGTCAACCGGCATCAAACATGTGTCCTGATACATACAATGCTGCTGTCTATCACGCAAGAGCTCCTCCTCATCATTATCAGCAGATCCTTCAGCACCATTTGTTGTCACAGCAGTGTCATTTTCTGATACGTCACAATGTGTTCCTTTACAAAATGCATTACACCACTCTTCATTGAACACTACATCTTTGTAATGCGGATTTGTTTTTTTTCAACAACTTCAATGCCTTTCTGATGTGTGTGTCGTCAACAAATTGATATTTGTAATGGCCTTTATACGTAAGCTTTCGCTTCAATTTCACTGGGAGCAGTGATCCTTCCATACTTGACCGTGGCAATAAATTACTTGTTTGCTCAATATTGGATGGAACACATGTGACAGGACCATGGACACCATTTTGGCCACCTTTAGGTAATGCCAACATTTTCATAAACGGAATAAGTAATGCAATCAAATGTTGTTCTAAACTATTTAAACATGCCAAATCTGCCGGAATGGGATCAACAGCCATGTTATTCATTGCACATTCAGGAGGCAATACACCTTTGTTAATTTTAGCATGACAAGTGGAACAGATCCAAGGCTGGCCTCTAGGTGAATCCCTCAACTGACATGGCAATATAGACTCACTACTGCATGTGTGCAGGTATTTGTCATTGATACATTTATCTGCAAGACAAGCCATTGCATCACTCTTATTATAGGAATCTTTCTTACAATGTAAAATTTGATGGCAAAACAACATTCTATGACAAACACAGCACACAAAATCTGGTCCGTCCTTCATTTTTTTGATGAACTGCTCCATAACAAAGTCAATTTCCTGTAATTTAGCTTCATGTTCTTTCCTTTTACGCTTGTTTGTTACTGAAACATACATCTTATACTCATGAGCTACATGATACTGCCTTCTACTCCTATTTTACTATTTGCCGATGCTCTGGATTAGATTGATATTTTGCTGTGCTTATTGCTTTAAGTTTCTGCCTATGTGAAATATTGTCTTGATATTTGTTTTTACTCATCTGCTTAACATGTTTTTGATGAACCTGATCCTCCTTATATTTCACTATGCTCATCTCCTTAAGACGCTGTTGATAAACGAGATTATCCCGATATGTTGCTCTGCTCTTTTCCTTTAAGTGCTGTCGATGAACTAGATTATCCTTATATTTCCCTGTGCTCAATGTTTTTACACGCTGTCGCTGAGCCACATCCTCTCTATATTTCCCTTTACTCATACCTTTTAATGTCTCCCTATGCTCCAGATTATTTGTATACCGTTCTCTACTCATCTCCTTGACTTTTTTCCGATGCCCCATATTGACCTTATATTTCTCTTTACAAATTTCTTTAACACGTAGCCTGTGAACATGATTTTACCTATATTTACATATGCTCTGCGCCATATGTTTATTTCTAAACAGCACATCGTCATTATATCTCTTTCTCTTTTGCTCCTTATATGTAACATTTAAAGTATTATGAAAGGACTTCTTCCTGTTCACATATTTTGAAAAATAATATTTGTTTTTGATATTTGACCCACTTGCAGATGCTTCTGATTGTACATTTGACATTCTTGTACGCATGTATTGTGTGTCAGATGTACCAACGTCACACAACACAGTGCAATAAAGCTGTTCTTTGCTTTTGACACACACAACTTGCTCAAAATGATTGTCATCGCACTGCTTCAAATATATGCCTTCATCTGACACTTTACTTTTACAATTAAATGATTGCCAAGTCCCACCACTATAGCAATGTATATCTAAACCAGGGGTCTCAAACTCAAATTACCTGGGGGCCACTGGAGGCAGTATCTTGGTGAGGCTGGGCCGCATCACGTATTCCACAAAAAAAACTTTGCTAAAAAAATCCAAACTTCTCAGATGTCCTTATTAACTGTTATTTAACTTCAATGGGTTCTTCTGAACATGAATAGAATATTGAAGAACATGAACAGTTCTTCTGAAGCTGCTTTCTCTTGCCTACTTCTTGCTGCCAGATCCGGTACCTCTCGTATCGAAAAAAAATATATATATATTGATTATATTAATATGAATATTAAAAAAAGTTTTTAAAGATTTAATTTAAATAAAATATAACAATATAATGTAATCATTACAAAATTACGGAGCCCCTGTTGACATCGGTTGATAAGTACAAATTTGTGGCCACGCAATAACAAGATAATCTAATAAGTTATATATAAAGCTTTCTTAACAACAGCATCACAATTTCATAAAATAATAACAAATGCAGACTTCTAAGATGAACCAAATAATTATGCATATCGTTATGTACAGTCTGTGGCTCGGTGCGTAAATGTCACCACCAGAGGATGAGGGAATTTAAATCATTAAAATCTTGCCCAAGGACACTTCGGCATGCAGATTGTTCAGACTGGGGATCGAACCGCCAACCTTCAGGTTGGAGGACGACCACTCTACCCCTCAGCCACAGCCGCCCGCGTGTGCGTATAGGAGCCGTGGTGTGCCTTGAATTTGCCTTCAAATTAACAAATTGTGTGTGTGGTAGGTGTGTGTGTGTGTGTGTGTGTGTGTGTGTGTGTGTGTGTGTGTGTGTGTGTGTGTGTGTGTGTGTTTGTGTGTTTGTGTGTTCCGTTCGTTTTCTCCGCTGGACACAGAAGTCGCCTTTGATCAACTTTATAATCACTGACACAAAGACTGATACCGTAACTGCAGTATAGCCTAAATAAGTCCCACTGCATTGTAAGTGGCATTAGTGTGCTGTTTTAAGCGTGGTTTTATGTACATTCCGGGACCTGTGCTCGTCGTACCTGCGCTGTCATATGTACTTAGCGTTCCAGCACCTTGTGATTTACAAATGAAGCACTGGATACATCATGACCTGCGCGAAAGAGGGCGGAAAACTATGGATTTCACCCTCCTGCTCTCCGCACATCTGTCGCCGCACAGCCAGAGCCACTCTTTTCTCTCCCGGCTCTCTCTCCGGCTCTCTCTCGCACTCACTCTCACACACACACACACGACCCCGCCCCCCATGTCACTCACATGCATGCTGCATTCACTGGACAGGCACACAGTAGGAAACTAGAACATCATAACATTTATCACACAGAAGCTAACAGCGGGGTTGCTACAATATAAAACTCGCAGGCCGCACTAACATTAAACTTTCATATTAAGGTGAGGGCCACAAAATATCATCCCGCGGGCCGCGAGTTTGAGACCCCTGATCTAAACCAAATGCATTTGCAGTAGCTTGAATTTCCACATTTGTGGCACTATGTCCGACATATTTCACTTTTGTTTTGCTAATGTAATCTGACAGTGACTTATATTCTCTATCCACTAACTGCATAAGATCTCCACCACTCTTTTCCATATACTGTACTACAGCACGCCGCACCTTCAGGTGACGTTTCTGTGAGCCACTGATAACTTGTGTTACTGCCCTAAAAAAACTGTTGCCATCTTTAACAATGGTCTCTGTCTTACAGACATCACCTAAATACACAGAGACTTTGTGTCCTGGTAAATCCTGCTTATCAAAGTCAATGTCACACTTGTTACATAATGTGCATGCAACTTTTAAGGACAATGGCTTAAATCTTAAGTCAGTATTGTCACTGGCAGACAATGTTTTCGGTTCCTGTTTTATAAAATCCACGGTCTTAACTGCATGTGACATTGTACTAATTGATGGGGAAACTGCATGTACATGCTCACCATCTAAACAGTGAGTCTTACCATTAGTCTGTTGTCTCAAACCACGACCTGTGACAGTAAGATATGTTGTCTTTGCAATAACCATAACAACTTTGCCCATGAAGCTGTTGAGCACAAACAACTGTTTCATAATGATTGCCATTACAGTTTTCAAGATAAATCCCCTGATTTGAGAACACATTGTTCATGGAACTCTATTCAATCCAGCGGTTGTCATGAAATGTGAAAACATGTAATCCTAAATAATCTGCTACAGCTTGAATCTCAATCTCTGTAGCCCAACTGCCAACATATTTCATTTTCGAAATGGGGAGGTACTGTATTCAGATCTTAAAAGACTGTGATATGCCCCAACACTGTTTTGCAAATGCTTACACAAAGACGCACGTATTTTTTTATGATGTAACTGTGTCCCAAACACAGCGTGAGTAACTGCCCTGAAAAAACAATTGCCATCAGCAACAATGTTCACGTTCTTGCAAGGAACACCTAAGTCCCCAACTTGTACTGATTGTGCATCAACTTTTTCTGACTGTACATTTAACTTTGTACAAAAAGTTTGAACAACATCCCTGCAAAGTGGGTTGAACTTCAGTGTTGTAGTTATGACATCACTGATAAAAATGTCATATTCATCAGATGCATGTAGATCAGCATCAACATGACTTGACTGCACCTTTTTAGAATCGCAATACACCTTCACTGGATCCTTTGACTTTGCAATTCTGTTTATGCTGCTGTGATCAATGACAGTCTCATGGGCCAAAGTATGTGCTACCTCATCTTCATCGCACATGCAAACCTCCTCACTTGACTCTTGCTTACTGACACAAACACCTGTAATCTCAAACACTCTCTGACCTTCAGACAAATGTCTTGAAAACAGCCAAATGTGATCAAACAAAAGATCAAGACAAGCAAAATACACACCAACACTTTTCCCATCACCATCTATCATCCCATCTTTGTTGCGTGCATGAGAATCAATGACTGCATAACATCCATTGTGACCTATGATGGCAGATGTATTACCACCTAAAAGCATGCGTCATATTTCATACACATCTTTTGTAGTCCACATTTTAAAGGGCATTGCACACCTGCATCAATCAACTCTCCTGTAACAACATCAACATGTCCAGATACACAATCTCCATACACAAATGCAAAATTGTGTCCATCAACAGTTAACTGTCTTGGAAGATCTGGAACGCACAACAGCTTAGATTTCCCACTAATCCTTCCGCCATACCTCAAATCTGTATACAGCTGATCACCCAAAAGTAAAACCTTGTCAAGCTCAGCAGTCATCCATGAAAACACGCTGCCAAACATATGTCTATTCCAACCAGACTGATAGCCATACACTGTTGTCCAACATACTTGAAACGACCATCAGCCTGATGAAATGATCCAATGACAGGCAGTAAAAGGCCTTCATGGTCAACAACAAAACAATCCTCTACAGCCTCAGATCCACTGTCAATGTCAATGATGCTGTCTCCACCAAATGTCACACTCTCTCTGACAACTGTCACATCATCTGTGTTGACAGAAATGTTGCTGTCCTTACACACTGTAGCACCCTCTGTGATATCAGTCACATCATCTGCCTTCACAGATATGCTGCTGATTCTGTACATCTTCGCTCGTAGCTCTTGTCTCACAGCACGGATATGGAGCATCAGGTCATTCAAGTTTGTATTAAAAACAGCAACACACCTGCCATTCATACTTGGCAAGCCAGACACAATGCATGCTCCACAATCAACTACAACGAAATAGTCTTGGTGGTGGATGACAACAACAGTTGAACCCTGAATTTCCAGCAGACACATGCCATCACTCAAGAGCATTTTTTGCTGATCCTCATACAACTTACATTCTTGGTTCATGTCAAAGACTTCCATCTTTGGTGGACCAACAGACACACTCGGCATCCTGCAAAACAGTTTTTGGTGTTCAAGTAGCTTGCAGAACTGTTTGCGGTTAGCTGCACTTTCCCACCAGTACTCAACAACACATTTGCTCAACTTTATCCCTGCAGCCTGTATCTCATCTACATCACTTTCATCCCACATGCACACAGGAGCAGACACATGTTTCATAGCAGCCACAACACTACAAACAAGAGAAGCACGCACCATTTGATGCTCTTTTTGCCCCAGCACACATCCCTGTCAGCACAGCCATCAGAGACTTAACAGCACACCTGCAACCAAAAGGGTTAGCAATAACCTCACCATTGGCGGATCTTGGCTTGCGGCGCTTCCGCACACCCATCTCTGGCACCTGCAATAAAGGTAGACTACGATTGAATAAATCCGTCATGACAATCATTTTATACAATACACAGTCTAAGGGCAAATGACACCATCAAGCCCACCACAACTGCTGCATTTGCATATAGGTATTCAATCAAATCCTTTACCTGGACATAATGTGTTCCTAACACTTATTTACGTGTGATAAACTCAAAACTAAATATTTTTGCTTTAACTACATGAATGGCAATACAAATACTTCATTCCGCATAGAAAAAATATTGCATTAAACAAACCTGCCGCAAGGCAACTCTCTTCTTGGAGGCAATGGCTCTACGATGTTCCACTTTTGTTTTCTAATGGATGAAAAATAAACAAAACTATTTTGAAGCCATAAACAAGCACAGCTCCTCATGGACATTTTAACCAGTATTGAATATTTATTCAGATTGTATAACCAACACATTAGACTTGCATGCAACTGCCTTTGTACCTTGTGGAACATCTGTACGTGAAGGGCTGGAAAGATGCGATGGAACAACATGATCCATCGCATCCAGCACAGCACTGCTGAACCTGCGAGGGTTCAGCAGGATGGAACACTCCACCAGGCCTGAAGTTGTGTCCACCTGTGAAATGAAATTCAGAAGGCCAATCAGTGACAATGCATCTTTTTAAAAAGACAAAACATAAACATACATATCAATAAACATCTATTGTTAAGAATGATGCAAACCTGCTGCTCATCCATCCAGCGCTTTCTCTTCATTGCACGGCTGGACTGCTGTAATGACAAATATTATAGATTGTATTAATTAACCATTGATGATTACTAAGTAACTGCTTAAGAAATATTACTTTTTATAGTCTGTACAATGAGAAAATGATTACCTTGCTGCCATTCCCAACAATCGTCCATTCAAAAGGGTTTCGTCTAGTTCAGCGGTCGGCAACCTGTGGCTCCGGAGCCCCATGCGACTCTTCAGCCCCTCTGCAGTGGCTCCCTGTACAGTGCATGTTGCGCATATTTTTCGCGAACGGTGAACTTAACAAATCAGTTCTTTCATATGATGAACGTGGGTGAACGTCACGTTCACGTTCATTTTTTAAATAATCATCGTATCAGGCCATCATGAAATACCAGGAGCGGGTGAATGTGTGTGATGTGTGTGTGTGTGTGTGTGTGTGTGTGTGTGTGTGTGTGTGTATGTGTGTGTACGCGCTCCCAGATGGCCGACACACACAGAGCCTGGGCTCCGTCCCCCGCCCTGATCTCCGCTCACTCGCTCAGAGAGACACATTGAGAGTGACTGGCCGGCTGCTTCTCAACAGTGGAAACAGTGAAAACAACGAGTTTCTCTGGTCTCAGCTGATCAGAGATCAGCGCCTAAGCTTCTTGATCAGAGCAGAAGCATGGATAAATCCCAGCAAAGAAAATTCTGGGAGGGAAATAGAGTTTAATTCTGGGTGGACAGATTACTTTGCTTTCACTGCCACCAATGCTGTCTTACATGTATGTTTGATATGTGGCGAGGAATTAGCAAACAATAAGAAACGTAATGTTGTAAGATATTTCCAGAGCAAGCTCACAGCATCTGCTGGAGATGAGCAAAAAAAGCTGAGTTCTGTTTTTAATTTATTCCAAAGTAGGCCCACACATGTATTTTGTTCTCCAATTAATAAGAGTTTGGTGATTTTGTAACAGGTAAAAATAGCAGTTAAATGTCAACAGTTTTTTTTATTGCCGTTCTATTATTTGATAAATGCAACAAATTATAGTTTTTATATGTATTGTATAACTATATATATATACATATATATAACTTTATAACCTGTGTTATCAAATATGTTGTGCGGCTCCAGACAGATTTAATTTTGGGGAAGAGGGGGCGAAATGGCTCTTTCGATAATAAAGGTTGCCTGCCCCTGGTCTAGGTGGAACGATGACCTCCCCCTTAACAGGCAGTCTAACAACCAGTCTTGGAACAATGCTGGAAGTAGGAGGAGATGATGCCCTCTGAGAAACCTGTGGCTTTGGTACAGGTGGCCATACTTCCTGACAGGCAGCATCCCACAGTGCCTCAACAAGAATGCCCATACCTTCGCAATCGCTAAGGTGGACCTGTAAAAACAATTATTGAAAATTTACTTACAAAACAGAAATGTTAATCTATGAATTATCCTGACAACATCAACTAAAAACAGTTAATTTGTCATTTCATAGCATCATACTTACACCATCTCTACTCCACAGGTCAGTGTTATCAAAGGGAAAGCGCTCAGCAATGGAGTAGTACTTTAAATCAAACAAACGCACATTAACTACTAAATATATATATATTCAAAAATGTTGATGCATGTACAGTGCCTTGCATAAGTATTCACCCCCCTTGGACTTTTCCCCATTATGTACTGTTACTAACTGGAATTCAAATATACTTAAATAAATTTTTTCCCATTTGATCAACACAACATGCATAGTACTGTGGAGGTGCAAAATAAATTTTATTGTGACACAAACAATAATGAGAACAAAAAGTTGTCGTCTGTTAGGTGCATAAGTATTCACCCCCCTGACTCAATACTTGGTAGAACCCCCTTTGGCTGCAATTACAGCTGCAAGTCTTTTGGGGTATGTCTCTACCAGCTTTGCACATCTAGAGATGGAAATGTTTGTCCATTCTTCTTGGCAAAAAAGCTGAAGCTCAGTCAGATTGGATGGCGACTGTCTGTGAACCTCAATTTTCAAGTCTTGCCATAGATTCTCAATTGGGTTTAGGTCTGTACCTTGGCTGGACCATTTTAAGACATGAACAAGCTTTGATCCAAACCATTCCTTTGTAGCTCTGGCTGTATGTTTAGGGTCATTGTCCTGCTGGAAGATGAACCTCCGCCCCAGTCTCAAGTCTTTTGCAGACTTCATCAGATTTTCTTCAAGGATTTCCCTGTATTTGGCTCCAACCATCTTTCCCTCAGTTCTGACCAGTTTCCCTGTACCTGCTGAAGAGAAGCATCCCCAAAGCATGATGCTACCACCACCATGTTTCACTGTTGGGATGGTGTGCTCAGGGTGATGGGCAGTGTTGGGATTCCGCCACACATAGCGTTTTGCATTGAGGTCAAAATCTGACCAGAGCACCTTCTTCCACAAGCTGGCTGTGACTCCCACGTGGCAAACGCCAAATGGGATTTATTATGGTTCCGTTTCAACAACGGCTTTCTTCTTGCCACCCTCCTTCCATAAAGGCCAGATTTGTGGAGTAGACTACTAATAGTTGTCCTGTAGACAGATTCTCCCACCTCAGCTGTGGATCTCTGCAACTCCTCCAGAGTAACGATGGGCCGCCTGGTTGC
>JAFBJV010031607.1:1169552-1207957 GCA_016801935.1 Platichthys stellatus | reverse complement strand
ACCCTCTCTCTCAGCCTTTTTCTCTCCCTCCAACCACCCCTTCATCCCTCCTCTCTCTCTCACTCACTCTCACTCTCACTCTCACTCTCACTCTCACTCTCTTTCACTCTCTTTCACTCTCTTTCTCTCTCTCTCTTTCTCTCTCTCTCTCTCTCTCTCTGTCTCGTTCTCTCTTTCTCTGTCTCTTTCTCGCTCTCAATGTACCTCAGACCTCACGGTGAACCAGTAGGCAGAAGTGAGAATTTAGCAGAGGTGTAAAAAGTACTGAAATATTGTACTCAAGTAAAAGTACCTTTACTTTGATGAAATTTTATTTACAGTTTTTCTCAGTTGTTTACACACAAAAAGCGAAAATTCCTTCACCTCATGTACCAATCGCTCGACCCAATTTGGCACTACTTCACACTCCCTTATCTGCATTAGTCTCTGACTTTCATTCTTTACACTCTGATGTCAATTGCACATCACAGTGTTGTCAAAACACTTCACAATGTTCAGTTGTTGCACACACTTCTCAAGTAAAATCTCAAAGCATCAACCTACAACACACAAATACTCAAATCTCTAAACATTCAGGTCTGTTGAGCAATTTCACAACATTTACACAGCCGAACAGGAGACTGAAATTGTAGATATGGTTCGTGAGAACAACTCTATCACACTCAGACAAATAAAAACTAGGATCCTGGCTGACCATGCTACATTTAGAAACGTGCAGACCGTCAGCCTCTCTACATTGGACCGTATTCTTCATAGGACTGCCAGGTGAATGAAACAATTGTTCAGGGTCCCATTTGAACGTAACACAGGCATGAAGGAGTTACAGTGAGAGTTTGTGCTTGTAAGTACCATACATTCAGCACTGACACATGCATGTATTGTACCTGTAATCTAATATTGTTCCCTTTCTACAGTGTCTCAATGTAGCCCACTGTGTTGACCACTCTGTGTCCATACTGTAATTTGCATTCTCATGCTGTCTGTGTCAGCGGATCCAGGAGCATGACACAGCTGATGAGTTGTACCAGTACATCTCTATTGATGAGGTGGGATTCAACCTGGTGAAGAGGAGGCGACGGGGCAGAAACGTCATTGGCCAGCGGGCCATTGTGGAGGGCCCCGGCCAGCGTGGTGGGAACATCACAATGTGTGATGCAATGAATCACCATGGGATCTTGCACCGTCATGCCGACCTAGGGGCCTATAACGCTGCCCGTCTCCTCGTCTTCCTGGATGGCCTTCATGACCAGCTGGTACCATCTGGCCAGGTAGATGACCCATAGCGGATCGATCACGTTGTCATCTGGGACAATGTGAGCTTCCACCGGGCTGCTCAAGTGCGTGAGTGGTTCCAGGACCACCCACATTTTTCCGTTCTATACCTTTCACCTTATTCTCCTTTCGTGAATCCTATTGAGGAATTATTTTCAGCTTGGAGGTGGAAGGTGTATGAACGGAACCGCTCCAGGCCATGGAGGAGGCTTGTGGCGATGTGAGTTTCGAGGCCTGTCAGCATTTTGTGTGTGAGGTTTTTAGTTTTCTGTGTGCAGGTTTGAGAAAGCCTTTATTGTTTTGAAAAAAGTGTGTTAACAATTGTGAAAAACTGTAATTTTTGTGAAGGGGGGGGGGTTTAGCGGGGGGTTGAGCAGGCAGGTTTACAGTACTGTTCTCTGTGTGTACCGAAATAAACCTTTTTATGCTGCATATTTGTCTGCTGTTTTATGTTTGACTATGAAAAAAGTAGACCTACACTGGGATATTTTACAAAAGGAGAAATGGCTCATTCTCCAGAGTCACTGTCATTCATATGGTGTGTTCCATTTTGATGATTGTGTTTTCAGTTTTGCACTTCAGTGTGCTGTAAATGCTTGGTAGTGTGTAAGCAAATGCTTAGTTGTGTGTACTCAATGAATGGTATGTGTGTGTCATTTGAAAATATGGCTGTGTGTACCAAATGAAAACACGAGTTCCATTTTGTGAAAAGGTAAGAGATTTGATGGCAAAGAGTCATCTTGCAAAGGGAGTGTCAGGTTTAGCATTTTGTGTGTGAGGTTTTCAGTTTTCTGTGTGCAGTTTTGAGAAAGCCGTTATTGTTTTGAAAAACGTTTTTTAACAATTGTGAAAAACTGTAAGTACAAGTAAAAGTACCCATCTAAAAATCTACTCAAGTAAAAGTAAAAAGTAGTTAATTTAAAATGTACTTTACAGTTTTTCACAGTTGTTAACACACCTTTTTCAAAACAATAAAGGGTTTCTCAAAACTGCACACAGGCAGCTGAAAACTTCACACACAAAATGCTGACAGGCCTCGACACTCACGTCGCCACAAGCCTCCTCCATGGCCTGGAGCAGTGGGACCCGGTCCTGTGGGTTCCTTTCATATACCTTCCACCTCCAAGCCGAAAAGAATTCCTCAATAGGATTCCGGTATAGAACGGAAAAATGTGGGTGGTCCTGGAACCACTCACGCACTTGAGCAGCCCGGTGGAAGCTCACATTGTCCCAGATGACAACGTGATTGATCCGCTGTGGGTCATCTATCTGGCCAGTTGGTACCAGCAGGTCATGCTGGCCATCCAGGAAGACGAGGAGACGGGCAGCATTATAGGCCCCTAGGTGGGCATGACGGTGCAAAGATCCCATGGTGATTCATTGCAGCACACAGTGTGATGTTCCCGGGACACGCTGGCCGGGGACCTCAACAATATCCTGCTGGCCATTGAGGTTTCTGCCCCGTCGCCTCCTCTTCACCAGGTTGAATCCCACCTCATCAATAAAGATGTACTGGAACAACACATTAGCTGTGTGAGGCTTTCTACCTCAATATTTTTTATTTTATTGTATTGTATTGTATTTCATTGTAATCAAATGTACCGGCTGCTATGACGACTTAATTTCCCTTCGGGGATGAATAAAGTAATCTATCTATCTATCTCCTGGATCCGCTGACAGGGACAGCATGAGAATGCAAGTTACAGTATGGACACAGAGAGGTCCACACAGTGGGCTACAGTGAGACACTGTAGAAAAGGAACAATATTGGATTACAGGTACAATACGTGCATGTATTAGTGCTGAATGTTGGTACTTACAAGCACAAACTATCACTGTAACTCCTTCATGCCTGTGTTACGTTCAAATGGGACCCTGAACACTTGTTTCATTCACATGGCAGTCCTATGAAGAATACGGTCCAAGGAAGAGAGGCTGACGGTCTGGACGTTTCTAAATGTAGCATGGTCAGCCAGGATCCTAGTTTGTATTTGTCTGAGTGTGATAGAGATGTTCTCACGAACCATATCTACAATTTCAGTCTCCTGTTCGGCTGTGTAAATGAGGTGAAATTGATCAACAGACCTGAATGTTTAAAGATTTGTGTGTTGTAGGTTGATGCTTTGAGATTTTACTTGAGAAGTGTGTGCAACAACTGGACATTGTGTGTAGTGTTTTGACGACAATGTGAGGTGTGATTGACATCAGAGTGTAAAGAATGAAAGTCAGAGTATAATGCAGATAAGGGAGTGTGAAGTAGTGCCAAATTGGGTTGAGTGATTGGTACATGAAGTGAAGGTTGTGCAAATTGTGCCGAATTTTCGCTTTTTGTGTGTTAACAATTGTGAAAAACTGTAAGTAAAAGTTACTTAGTTACTTCCAACAAATTGATGGGGGCCGCTCCTATACAGTGCAAAAAAGGGGTCATAAATCCAATCCAAAAACAGTTATTTTTAATTAAAGGAGAATCTTTACAAATAGAAGTACAATGACAATAAACATGTCAAACATTAAACATTTAACATGTCAACACAACATTTAAGAACTTTTGGGAGGACATGAACCACATGACAGCTAAAATAAAAAGTAAAAATGGCCCTGTCCCACTGTATATTTAAACTTTTGGTTAAACTTTGGTCCACCTTCAGAGCACTAGTCTACAAACTTCTTGTTGAGTTTGAGCAGCAGCTGATTTTCAAGGTGAGTAGAGCTCATCCGGGCTCACTTTGCAGTGAACAGCAATCCAGCACAGCTGAAGAGTCGCTTGCAGGCGGCCAAGGCAGTTAGGCCAGTATTGAGTTTCAGGCAGTGATGTGCATGAAAAAGTTCAAAAGAACGCGTTCAAAAGAACACGTTCATTGAACACGTTCATTGAACACGTTCATTTTTATGAGAAAGTTAAACTGAACGCAACTTAATGACAAATAATGAATTTGAACGGAGAACACGTTCATATTATGTGAGGTCTAGCTAAAATGTTAAGGAATGTTTTCCTTCTCCTGAGGAGAGACACTGTCTAATCCAATGCTTGCACCATGTCGTTGCTATCTTTGTTGTGTTTATTTGAAAAGAAATGCAGTCTTACAGGGCAAAATACCTGTCTGTATGTTGCAGTTCCATTTTTGTGGAAAATCGTTTGGGGGGGCGCCAGGAGTGAAGCTTGCATAGAGCGCCAAATGTGCTAGGGCCGGCCCTGTGTAGTGCAGTGATTCTCAAACTGTGTGGTGTGCGAAGTCATAACAGGTGGTGCGCGCGACCGGGAGGGGAAAATGCAAGGCGGAACTAATATTACAGCTGAACTAATGTTTTGATGTCCGCATCTCTTTAACGGCGGAGCAGTAAACAAATCGCTCTTTCGCCGGAGCCAGGAGTCGACAACCCGCGGCTCTGCAGCCCCTCTGCAGGGGCTCAATGTGCAGTGTTGTGCATGTCGCGCATATTTTTCAGTGAAACAGTGAACGTTCAATTTTCATATGTTGAACGTGCACGTGAAGGAACGTCATCCACTCTGCAGGATCTACCTTGAATTGCCTTGTGCCTTAAACTATGTTGTTTTTTTTTACTCAGTAACGGATGTAATTCCAATGTAGCGAAGTACAATACTTCAGTCAAAATCTACTTAAGTAAAAGTAAAATTACCCATTTCAAAAATTACTCAAAAAATTACAAACTACACAAAAAAACTACTCAATTACAGTAACTTGAGTAAATGTAATTCGTTACTTTACACCTCTGGAATTTAGCTTCCCACTGCGTAGTTATACTGTGCATCAGGTGCAGATTCAATTCAACCAATCAGAGCGCCGTTTCGGAATGGTGGGTGTTGAGATGATTCAAAGGACCGAAAGATGAAAAGAACATTAACACATTACTTCAAGTATCTAAAATATTATGTATGGTCATATTAATAATTTTGACTTTTTATATTTTCAGATATGAATTTATTGTGTGTTTCTTTTTTGTTTTTGACGGATAGCCTATCCGATATCGCACACTAAATGGTCCAGTCCAAAATACATACACGGCATCTATAGAATCAAGGTAAAACCAGTCTATGGGCCAGAAAACGGAAGTTGTCAAAATAAGAGCGATATATTTTCAATTATAGATATAACAGGAAGTGACTATTCAGCGTCACTGTGCGGAGGTGGATGTGAACGTCTTACATTCATTTTTCAGAAAAGATGAACACGAAACTATATAACCTAGTGGTATAAAAAAAGCATGACAGGTCTTACCATGACCAACTTCAACAAAATGGCATCTCGCTCATATAATCAACTTTTTGTGAATTGAAAAAGTGACTGTAGAGATTACTTAAAATACTCTAAGATAAGCCATTTTCATAACAAAGACTGCATACATTTAAATGTTTTGGAATAAAACATTTTCATAAAAACAGTCTTTCTTTTAAATTAAGATCAACTGTTATAAAAACTCATTCTCAATCCCTGCTCTATATAATGACATTGAATATGTATGGGGTTTACTCCTAAGACATCTACATGGCCTAAGATGTTAATTTTATGCAAGTGAGGAAACTGTACTAATACAACAAATCATGTACCAAAATGGTGATTTGTTTACCACATTCTGGTACAAATATACTACATGAAAAAGAAATCCATATTATACCTGTAGTGGAGACCATCTCTTCCACCCTTGTATACAAAGATATTACAGTATTAAAATGAGAAATTCAAACATCTAATCAAAATAACACTTAACAGAGTACTCAAACAAGAATCACACGAAACACATGAATATTTTTCACATTTACTTCATCTGTTGTTCCTCCTCCACCTTCTCCACCTTCTCCTCCTTCTCCGCCTTCTCCTCCTTCTCCTCTGTCTCTTCCATCACATCTGGACAAAGACATAACCAGTTAACAGTACTAACAAACTCGATGTAGGAAATTTCTAAATCAAATTCTTTGATATAAAAAATTATTAATTTTAAAATACTAACAACTAGTTGGAAATTCCAACCTACCAAAGTACCCATTTAGTGTGTTAGATTTAAAAAAGACTCGAACCTGCTATACTGCAGTGAAACTTAAACACACACACACAATAAACATAATACACGCACATTAACGCACATCAAGACACTTACCGTCAGCACTGTATGCAGCACAGGCCTGTAGCACCTCGACCTGCTGCAAAGCCTCTTTTACGCTGCCCTTCATAACAGCAAGCTGCACCTTGTAAGACGCAGCTTGCTGCTGGGCAGCTCGCCGGAGCTGCACATTCTTGATCAGGCAACTCATTGCCTGATCGCTTGCTTTTAGGTTAAGGGCATAAGCCTCCCTCCTGTCGACCCCATCGTCCCGACAGGTGTACTACAAAATATAAAATACATATGTATTTATGGATTTAAGAACACCATGATGAATTCAGTTTTTTCTTAACCCTTATCAGTGCTTCCAACACTATCATTTAACCATATGATCAAATAATTCACCCAAATTTATTTGGCGTCCACTCACTCACACACACACACACACACACACACACAGCTGCACCATGCCTCACACAGCACACGCCTACGACGTGTGGTAGCTGCATCACCTGCCCCTCGCTCATACATGCCTCACACAGCACCCGCCTACCACGTGTGTGCTTTGGAGTATCTTTAAAAGCAAGGTCTATTAAAAATCGCGCAAAATAAACAGTGCACATTTAGGGTGTTATCAGCCACAATTCTAAACACGTAAAGTCAGTTTTTCACTGGAATGTGCCATTTAATGCAATCACATTTTAATAAACCTTTTCTAAACCTATATCTATCCTTAGGTCACATCAGATAACGGGGGAAGCAGGAAGCCAGGAATCGATTTCCCCAATTTTTTTATGTAAGATATCAAGGCATTGAAATGATGACAAATACAACCAAAACAATGCACATTATGCACTAATGACATGAAATAAATGTCTTGGGTGCCAATAATGGTGAGAAGTACTGTAGGTGGAAAGGCCAATTCTATGTGCTATTAACAACCAGAAAAGCATACACACAACCACTTCTTGAGTGCTACCATTGTTACGTCAAATAAATACAGGTCAGATAAACATAAAAATAAGAATACATTTTTTCAATGTATTGAACAAAAGCAGTCATATTATTACCAGGTTTGCCCAGCTAAATCAGCAATCTGCAATGAAATGTAAAAGTAATCCCTTTTGGGAAGGCTAATTTGCCTTATAATCAATAAGCACATTTCATAATAAATTAGCTTGACCCCCCTGTGGTAATTATATCTTTTGATATGTAATTAAAAATATCCATTACAGATTACAATAATTTCCTATTCAATAATGAGTTATGATAGCTACCTAGATTATAGTAGGTTATATTCCAGGTTCAAGTGAGAGATTATGCCAAATTCATCTCAATAAACCCAGATTAAGTGGATTTCAATCAGTATAAACAGTAAAATACTAAGATTCAATACAAACATAATGTCAGGGCCTTGCTCTTACTTAGAAAAACTTTAGAATATTTTTTCCAAATATTGGTGTTCCATGTTATTTAAGAGTGTGTATTGGATGCCACCTAGTGTCCAGAAATGCTAAACCTGTGTTCTTATATGAAGTAGGACTGTTGCTCCTCTCTTTGTAGATCTTTTTTATTTGGTGTGTGTGTGTGTATAGATAGATGGATAGATAGATAGATAGATAGATTACTTTATTCATCCCCGAAGGGAAATTAAGTCGTCATAGCAGCCGGTACATTTGAATACAATAAAATACAATACAATACAATAGAATAAAATAAAATAAAATAAAACATAAAATATTGCGGTAGAAACAATAAAAAACAGAAACACAAGATAAATGGGTAGATAAGGTGCAGTAGCATATGATGGTAAGTACTGATGATATGATAATATGATTATGATAATGATGATAATGTTGTTGTTAGACAGTATACAGTCTATACAGTCTACAGTATGCGCACACAAGCAAAATAACTGAACAATGTATGCATAAATATCAACCCATTCTAACGCAACACTTTTTCCTTCTCATGCTTACTCATTACTTCTGTGTTTTATGTCCCCTTTTCCTCTTTTGTGGATAGGTAATGCATTGGCTATGCTGGCATAGGTGAATACATAACAGATATCAGTAACACAACTTTAATCTTTAGTTGTTAATTGTATGTAAACAATATTTTAAAAAACATTTCTGTTGTGATTAATCTCTACACCTTTTCTCCTCACTAGTTTCTAAACTTTAATTTTGTCTGTGGAAAGTACCGACATTTAGCAACAGCCCAGGTGTATAAGAGTAATGAAGGCGGGGGAAAATGGCATGAGTCACAAGTGAGGAAATGTTCCTGTTAGTCCCCAGGCCATAAAAGCTAGTAACCCGTCAGGAAGCAAAAACCTGCATGGCTGCATTCCACACTAAGCTTTTCCTCCACCACATTGTTGAAACAGGGCGTGAGTGCTGTTGTGAAAATTTGGGAGAAAAGTAATAACCGTCTTAAACAAATTCCAAATGCCATGTTTTTATTGGATTATAGGAAAAATGTGCCTAGATCATCGAATGTGTTTTCTTTTCAGCTTCTTTCCTGGCTGTTAGTTGCATCGCTAATCTTCGAAATATCTTTGCTTTAGGAAGCTGTTATTAAATAAATCTATCCAATCTGTGTTTTGTCCTAGACTCATTAACTAGTAATACAGAGTAATATCACAGACACAGATAAAGTTGGTTACATATTAGGGGGTAACTGAGTGCAGTGTAACAAAACAGCCTGGTAAAGACGTCAGCTTTTGTTAGTTTGGCTGTTGACTGATAAAACTGTCCACAAAAGTGACACCTTGTCGTCTAACACGCACGCACGCACGCACGCACGCACGCACGCACGCACGCACGCACGCACGCACGCACACACGCACACACACACACACACACACACACACCTTTGAGAGAATGAGAAAAAAGATAGGAAACTATGACACACTATACACAATAACATTATAATTTTCTGCAGATAATAGAAACTAGTAGTTGGAACTACTTTCACAATTTCTGTGCCAAGTAAAGTTACTCTAACACATTACACATTACTCCTATTTCCTTCAATAGTTTTATTTTTTTACATCAAGCCATAAAAGCTAGTTGATGGTTTAAAAGATACAGAGAGAACAGAGAGAAAAGCAGGTTTGTTTTGTTGATCAAGTTCTCAGAAAAGCAGAGGAGGAGGCAACCGGGATGAAGGTGTGGCCAGTTTCAGGTGGAATTCCCCTGAACTCACCTGAGTCCGTCCCCCAATCCTTTAAAGAGGTATAAAGATCCAAAGGTGAAGAAAGAGAAGATCACTGGTACATGAACAATAGAATAGAAATTATACAACTCAATTTCCCAGTACGGATTTCCTTGGATCATTGTAACTTTGCATCATATTGTGACTTGTGCTATCAGGTAAAGGCAATTTTACGTAACTATTTAACTGAAATGTTAGAGTGGTCTTTTGGAAATGTACGGCTTATGTTACAAAGCTTAATGAATAAGAACTAGCTCTTTTAATTCAAATGGAAAGTTTGACATCCAAATGGTGGGTAAACAAGTTTTGTCTCACATATTTCTCAGAATCTCCATGTCATCACCGTGCCTCAGCAGCATCCTGACTCATGCCAACCTTACCATGTATCAGACTGGTATCCCTGATGTAGTGCAGCAGGAACCAAGTGTGCTGCCCAGAATTAACACTCTTCAGAACAGCACTCCAGAAAACAGCTCTAACATCTACAGTAAGAGATACACTCATTTCTACCTATCATTCCTGTAAATTAAATTGTACGTGTGCTCTGTCACTACATTTTCAAAAATGTCAACCTGGGCTGACATCCTCAACCTGGGCTGTGAAAAAAGTTAACCATTATAATACATCCAGAGTTTCTTACGCAGTCTCAGATGAAAATTAATCACACAGTAAATCCAATAGTTTATTTCAAACTTCTGCCAACAAGACCCTTAGGTCTCTGAACTTTGGCCTCCTTTAGATACTGTTGGCTTAGTAATTTACCAGGCTGTTAATGTTTAACCCATTATAACCGTCAGTCACCTCATAGTTAAAACAGCTTGAGCTTTGTTTGAGACACAAATGCAGGCCAGGTGATAATAGAGACTGGTATCAGTCAGCTTTACAAGCAGGTAAACCTGTAGATATGTTGAAGTAAATTAAAGAAGCAAGTGTTGACATGTTTTTGTGTGGTTTGTAAAATATAACAGTACACTGACCTTGATTAAGATCAGGATTTTATGTAAAAAAGAATATGTGTTAACATTTTGTAACTGTTATGCTCAGGTCTGACACATGCAGCTACTGCTTGAAAACATGGATTATTCAACTGCATCCATACTTTAAAGAGTAGCATTTGATTTCTCCATTTCTCTCTGCAGATGAGTGGTACATGCAAATCAGCCCTCACTGCTGGACAGCAGACAATGCTCTGGAGTGGATCAGTGACCAAGTAGAGAACAACAAGTTTGATGCAAGCAATCTTAGTCTGGCCTGCTGCTCCATGGATGGACCCACTCTCTGCCAGATGAACAGGGACCAGATGATAGGGATCTTTGGCCTGCAACTTGGACCAAATCTCCACCAAAGTCTGCAGGAACATAAGACCAAATACGGTATAACTGATTCAGTCATGAGGCATTCTTTTTAAGATTTTCAAAGCTTAAATACATCAATATATTTTCTTGTTATTTAGATAGCAAAGTAAATGGTTAAGATAATTGTGGACCAAAATACAACTGGCCTGTGAATACAATTGCCAGTTATACATCAATAAAAATATATATAATACTGGGAAGAACAGATTTGACATGTACTCTTAGATACTGGCAATTTAGTCTCATATATATGCTTTGTTTTTCTACTAGAATTATAATGTTTGCGGCCAAAATGTTTTCTTTTTTCTTCCCAGATCTACAGAGCTTGTCAAGGTCGGAGCTGAATGAGACCTGCCAGCTCCTGGATAATTTCCTGGACAGCCTTAACTTCCCTTTGCTCAGCACTATTAGAATTGGCCAAGGTACTTATTGTATGTCACATACAAGCATACAAATTATTCTGTGTGGATATATATTCCTAATAATACTGCTATACACAACCAACAGCTGAAGGCGTTGTCCGCAAGAAAGAGTTTGAATACAGGGATGATTATGATCTGACAACTCTGACCATGGAGCCCATGACTTCTCTCAGAGACACTGAGTTGTCTGATAATCAGTCTGACAGCGAGTACAGCTCCTCCTCAAACAGTCAGTATATACATGTTTCTCATATTTGCTATCATCTGCCTGTTTCCCAAAAATGTTGTATACCAGAAACATGTCTCATGTGTTCAGGTGGCAGGTTTGGCTCCTCAACCCTCGGCTCACCTGAGTCTGGCATTGGCGAATCAGAAACAGAAATCTCTTACCCTCTGATTTCAAGTGAGTAAACATCTGTGGGCAGCTGTAGCTTTGGAATGTAGAGAAAAAAGATGGTGGTTCCTCCAGTCTGCTTGCCAAACTGTCCTTTTGCAAGACATTGAATCACCCAAATGAATCATGACGGCTGCCCCAGCATTGTGGAAATGATGTATGAAAGAAAAAGGCAGCGTATTTGACTTTTAACTTGAAAAAACAAGTTTCTAAGTAACCACCTGACAATTCAATGTTTTGTTGACAGAGGTGCACATCAAAACTGAGACAGAAGAAATCCGCTTAAAGCGACCGCGGGGGCGACCTCCTAAAATCAGCATTTATGAATGTCCAAAGAAAAACAAACACGGTGAGGCAATGTTTGGGGAATTAGGTAATTCTGTATCATGCATCATGTAAAACTGTTTCGAAAAGCATCTATTTTACTGATTATGCTTGCCTCCATTTTGCATGTTTATTAGGCTGCAGATACATACCTGTTGGGCAAGCATGCTTATGACTATACATATGTGCGCCCACATTAACCAACTTTGCTCCACTTGTTGTTAATAGTGCCAAGAGGCACTCACCTATGGGAATTCATCAGGGACATTCTGATTCACCCAGAGAGGAACCAGGGCTTGATGAAGTGGGAGGACCGTCGTGAGGGTGTCTTTAAGTTCCTCAAGTCTGAGGCTGTTGCTCAAATTTGGGGCCAGAAAAAGAAGAATAGCAGCATGACGTATGAGAAACTCAGTCGTGCCATGAGGTGAGTTAGCAGCTAAAAGTTGTTTCAACCAAAACTATGGTATCCACCTCAAACTAAAATAATGGAGCATTTACAGATGCGGTTCAGAGGTAAAAGTATTGTATTGTGCCTAGACCTAAAACACAAGCCAGTAGATGTCTTCTCAATAAATAAGATGTTCAAACATTGAAAACAAATTCAGATTGTAGCTTTACATGAACTGTTCTCTGATATCCAATGAACTCAAGATAATCTCTTGAAATTCTCTTGAGATTCAGGAGCTTTTGTTGGTCGATTAGCTGTAAAGAAAAAGAAACGATCACTGGAGTGAAGTGTTTGGCAGGCTGCATCACCCCTCACTTGAATGCTCCAGAATTTCCATTGTTGTCAATGGGCCTGGCTGGAGAATCTCCTGATGCATTCTTCATGTGGGAAAGGCCAACTCTGACTCCATTGTGACATTTTCCATGTGAAATAATAAGCTCTAGTAAAACCAAGCTTAAACTAAAATCATTTTTAAATTCCAGTGATATAATATTGTACTACGAGGTAATTTGCTTTGCTCCTAGTATGTGTCAAGCTCCAAGAATGTTACATCTGTTTACCACAATGCAACTTGATAGTGTATTTTATTAGACCCTACTGCCTCACGGATAATCCTGGGTTTTAAGGTGAACACTCAGAAATTTATGAAGTCAGAGTGATGTCAACAGCGTTTTGTCTTTGCTCACTTGTTGGGCGAAGCTATATTATAGTACTGCGCCGACAGGATCCCCATGACTAAGTGACTTAGTGACTATGGCATGTAAAAGTGAATTGTCCCTGGTTGGTCCCTAGTGGAAGAATATTATAAAATAGCTTTTGATTAACTTATAACATTGTATATCAGTTAAGTGCAGCAGATGATGAAAGATAATGCATTGTTTGTGTCTTAATCCTGCACTAACTGACCCTCCTCAACCCTTAGGTATTACTATAAAAGGGAAATCTTGGAGCGGGTCGATGGCCGGAGGCTTGTGTACAAATTTGGAAAGAACTCTAGTGGCTGGAAGATTGAAGAGATTGATATGGGCATGTGACTGAAAAATAACAGCAGTTAGAAACTAAAAAGCTTATCAGACTAGGAGGATAGAGCAATAAAGTATGCATGTGGCCTGTCTGAAAATAAATCTTGCTGCCCCAGATGTTTAAGACACGAACTTCCCCTCAGAAGGAAGGTGTTGCAGAAAATGTAAGCCAGTGTTTTTGGCTCGAGTAGGTTTTATGAACCAATATTAATGCTGTATTTGTCTTGTATTTTTGATTATCAAAAGATACTATGTTCATAATAGCTAACATATACATCAATCTGGAAAATTGTAAGTTTCTATTAAAATGCATAGTTTTTACAATTGTACAGTACAAATTTTCGTGTATGTATTTAACTTTCCTCTACTGAAGCAGGACTAACTCATCCTCAATTGTCATTACAGTTAATTTGGTATATATGGGCATTAAGGTTAATTGCAAATTGTCACTTTTTCAGTCTTGATGACCACTCAGTAACAATGTGGATTACATGTCTATGGTATTACTTGATAGTGTGTTTTCACAATATTTAGTAAAATGTAACTAAATCACTTTTCATATAATCATTGCCTGTAAAAACTTAATCCATTATGCTGTCATCCACTTTAGACTGAATAATATACTATATATGTATAAATTAATTCTTGTGTGTGATAAAATAAAATGGTTTTAGTAGAAATCAATTTGGACATTTATTGATTTCTTTTTTGAGATTTCCTCTTTTCAAAGCTAAAAACTGGGATCCTATTTGTACATCTGTAGCCATTAATACAGTTGGAAGATTTGAAAAATGCAGTATGATGAGTCACAACTAAAGATTTATACCCACATATTGTCTACAATGCTGTGGAAGGAAATTTTGCAATTCAACGTAGGTTATTTGGCCCTACTAGTACCTAGTACACTCGGTTGATGATACAGCCATATAGACCTTAATATACCTTAATATACCTTAAAGTCTTAATATAACCACTATATTAAGACTTTTGCTAACATGACCTGATATAGTACATCTACAAATGGAAATACAGTAATTCACTATTTTCAAACCTGAACCGTATTGTTCCATCTTTTCCAGTCATAATGATTAATAGGGACCAAAATGTATGGAATCAGTCCAAAATTGATCAACACTTTAAAGGGCACAGAACACTATGAAGGGCACACCAAATAGAGAGGCAGGAATACCATTAAGGTCCTGCCATGCACAAAAACTCAGTCACAAAATCAAGCCTGAAATTGATCCATAATGACAACTCACAAGTTAAGTTTCAAAACCTGTAAAACTTGTTTGCTGGAATAACTTGCAAAGGGCCATGTCGTACAATGTCTCCCTTTGGCTCAATAGGCACCTGCATGCCTGACACAATCATGCAGCCAGCACTTGTATGGAGCAGAAGGTGTGTGTGTGCGTGCACATGTGTGTGCATAGTTTCTAAATAGTCCTAAGCAGCTTTCTGATACCATCAATCTCTAATTTATTTTAGCAGCAAAATAAAGCTTTGTCTGTCTGCTTCCTACAATTGACACTGGTAGATGGTTGTTTCTGGTACAAAACAGGTATGACCAGTTAGAGAGGACAGGAGATGATTTAATTTCTACATGACTAGTCTGCGGCAACAGCACTTTAGTTTAGTTTAGTTTAGCTCTAGTTTAGTGCCAATAACCTTGTCATACACCAGAATGTAAAATTCCTTAGTTTGCCCTCAGAAACGTGATGGTAACTTTGGTTTGGTGACTCGTATCCAGCTGCTGTCAATCTGCTTCATCATCAGAAATATTTTTAAATACCCAATTGGGGAACAGGAAGTTCGTATTGATATGTTTACTCATTAATTAATTCATTAATTCACAGACTGAACAAACGTGATGTCCCATTTACAGGAAGACCGCTTTTATTTTGAAATCACTGACACACTCATAACTTACAGGGGTAGTTCACCCAGAAATTAAAATTCATTAATTATCTACTGGGTGGGTAAAGTCTTTGAGTCCACAAAACAGGGTAAAATAATGTTGCAGCCGAATCTAATACATTTGAAGTAACTAGTGCTTCAGACTTGCTAACTATTCTGACGAAGTTATTATCTACCATCAACACCCAAAATACCACCGTTTCATTTTATTGCTATAAATCCACATCGTTAATTTTATTCCAGTTGCATCTGTCCATTCCTGTTGCATCTGAAACTGTTGTCATCATTGCCATGATGCCCTTCCTAGAATAATTTTGTCAATAAAGCTCTTATTTTATACCTGGTAGCTGCCTTTGTGGTCCTTTGAAGTAGAGAATGGAGATCCATTGAATCAGAATTTGCATTTACACTTGTCCAACCTCCCCAAAACGACAAACATCTATGACACTGTTAAGAACTGGTATTAACTTCTGTCCTGAGAGATCCGATCACCAATTGTGATCAGATGAGAAATTAACAGGAGTTAAGACCAAATTATGTTGTTTTGACCATGTCTGAGTTTACAGATGTGTCAGATGTCACTTTTTGTGTGTGTCTGAGTGTTTCGGTATGAGAGACAGGAGTCAGAAGGTGGTGAATAAATTGCCTGCAATTGCTGTGAAAAACGATTTCACCAATTTAAGATAGACATTATATTATTTTGGCTATGGCCACGAACAAATCAGCATATGGGCAAAGATGGAGGAAGTTAGCTTGAGGAAGGATCTTTGCAATATTAACGGTTCATGTGCCATCCATTCACTGTAAATATCCTCAAACATATATATATATTCCTCTCTTTGGACTGTATATACTAGGTCCTCTGGTCAGGGAAATAAACGGGACCATGGTGTCCATGTCCGAACAGTCCACCCTGGCAGATGATGCAACCTCTTGCCACGTTTATACCACGGTGTGTATGGGGTCTCACACACACACACACACACAAACACACATACTTCTTAGTTAGGTGAGGGACTGAGCTCCTCCCTCTACAACATACCTGCCTAACAGGTAAATTTGGCAACAGGCCAGAATGTGTGTGTAACACGTAGTTTACTGGAAACCTCATGATCACTGCCAGAAAAAACAGGATGGGGGGGGGGGGGGGGGGGGGGGGGGTTACTGTTATGATCTCAGTTCATTGTCACTTGGTAAATTGCAAATTATAAATGCAAAATAATGGCTTCTTAAACTTTGACAGTGGTTTAGTCCACTGCCCAATACTCCTCCTCCCCCTCTGTGTCACACACAAATGCTCTCTCTCTCTCTCTCTCTCTCTCTCTCTCTCTCTCTCTCTCTCTCAGAGTTGACTGACTTCCTGAAAGTCGCAGCTGTACAATAGTTAACTTAAAGCAAAGGATGTGTCAGACACGTTGCTTTAATTCGACCACTCAGTAGAATAACACACATTTACATTAAAAAAGGCAGTATATTGTTTTTTTTGTGTCATAGTTGAATCTTCAATCACACGCCAACTTGGTACACGCAACTGCATCTTCAAAAACACGTGAAGTGGTATTTCCACAATTAGAATGTTACTTACCCTTAATTTGAAACCGATTTTTGAGCTGTTTACATTGTTCTAAATGTCCAATGTGTATGTGGTATGCCCCATTTAATTAGTTTAATAGACATTTTTTAAATCATTCCTAATAATATATGTGATAGTCACGTGGGTTTATGTTTAATATGCATAATGGAGAGATCAATAAATGACAGCAGCACTCAGCTTGAATGTTCCTCATCCTGGGAGTGGCTACCGCACATAAAGATGGCTGGCGGAGGACTGCATCTCACAGAAGGCACTACTGGGGGAGGTTCCAATGCCTCAGCCCTCATTAAGCTGGAGCTCAAGTGTTGGAGCGAGGGGAGAGCACAAAGGAGTGGAGACAAACATGAAGCAGCCGGCAGGAGACATGGAAGAAAATACTTTGGGAAGGACCCACGTGAGAAGCAAGTTTATGGAGGATATATTTACCGTTTGATGAACTTTTATGTTTTGCTTCTGGAGAGACTTTGTTTACGAAATAAACGGGACCCTTTGTTTGAAACCCTTTTTTTCCTACTCTGTATTTCTGTTTCGCACTGCCCTACACCCTGCTTGGTGGTTAAACCTCTTGTGATACCACAATTTATTAAGAAGCAATGAAAAGTTAACAGTATAGCTATGGGCACTTTGGGAAGGACCCACGTGAGAAGCAAGTTTATGGAGGATATATTTACCGTTTAATGAACTTTTATGTTTTGCTTCCGGAGAGACTTTGTTTACGAAATAAACGGGACCCTTCGTTTGAAACCCTTTTTTTCCTACTCTGTATTTCTGTTTCGCACTGCCCTACACCCTGCTTGGCGGTTAAACCTCTTGTGATACCACAATTTATTAAGAAGCAATGAAAAGTTAACAGTATAGCTATGGGCACTCATAAACAGCCTCGGCTAATTCAGTAGCATGGGGTAGTCGAAAGTCGCACCGAACAGAAGGCGTTTGTAATATTTATAACAGTAGGTATAATTTGATTGGTTCAAATAATGAAGGAGTGTCTCCGCAAATCAATTTGGTTCTCCCTTATTGGTGCACAGGCGTAGATCCACGCCTCTTGGCACTTCCTCGTTCCACATATCCCTTTACCGGCCCCACCCACAGACGCACCCTGCCTTTTTTCAAAATATTAGTCCCCCAGTATATCTACCTGCCTGTTTCCTTAGTTCTCTGCCAGATCTTTTAGTGTGTTTCTACTTAGCCTTCCAGCGTTTTCCCACCTGACTTGTCTTCTGCCTGATCTCCATTGTGACCTGTCTGCTATTCCCTAGACTCTTGTTTTGACTCTGAGAGACTCCGCAGCGAGGTGGCGGCACAAGCTAACCTTCTGTACCAACAAGAGCGACAACTTACCGCCATGGCAGAGGCCTTCCATGAAGCTTCAGCACGCCACGACCAGCGTCTTGAGGCCCTCGACGACCAGTTCCAGCGATTTGTACAAGTCTGTCAACCACCGACTGTTTCACGTCCGGTCAGTCCTTCCACTCGTGTTACCGCCGGCCCGGAACCTCACCTCAGCGCTGCCGACCGGTTCTCCAGAGCTCCGGGTACCTGCCGGTCCTTCCTTACTCTCTGCTCATTGACTTGGAGAGGCGGTGGACTAGTGGCAGAAACTTTCACTATGGGCAGAAAAAGTCTCTGGTTTGTCTCTGGTTCGACTCCACGGAGAAACAACAAAAAGACGAACCTGGATTGATCTGTCCAAAAATCCAAGAGGATTCTCCCTACCCTGTCTAGTAACCCTGAGCAAGGGACCTTACCCCCCCAACATCTGCTCCCCAGGCGCCGTACATGGTCGCTCACTGCTCTGTGTGTCCTGCACCAGATGGTTTAAAAGCAGAGGTTAAATTTCCCTACATGCATGAGTGTGCCTGTGCATGTCTGTGCATGTGTTTGGGACAAATAAATGCATCTTAATCTTTTGAATAACAGCCTCTCACATATCCCGCAGAGAGGTCAAGAGTGGCGTGTATGATCACCCAGCTTTCGGGACGAGCACGGGAGTGGGGAACCGCAGAGTGGGAGAAGCAGTCAGTGATGTGCTCTTTCGTGTCAGCCTTCTCAGATGGTCGCCGGAAGGTGTTTGACCATGCTACCTCCGGCCGAGAGGCTGCTCGGGGGCTTCTCAACCTGACCCAGGGGAGTCGGCGAGTGGTGGATTATTCCTTGACTTCCGGACTCTCACCGCGGAGAGCGATTGGAATTCCTCCTCACTGAGGGACGCTTTCCACAATTGCCTCTCTGACGTCATCAAAGATGAGCTGGCGGCACAGGATCCTCCGGCTGATTTGGACACGCTGATTGAGATAGTTAGATAGATAGATGGATACTTTATTCCCCCTTCATCCATTCCTGGAGACGAGAGAGGGCGGGGACTAGTAATCACTGTAGCAGTCTACCCTCACCAACTCCAGATTTCCCCTCTGCATCGATAACAAGCGTTCCAAGCGCACCAGCAAAGCCGATGCAACTCGGCAGGACCCGGCTGTCATCAGTGGAACGACAGCGTCGCCTTGTGGAGAACTGCTGCATGTACTGTACCGGACATCTTGTCCGGTAAAAGAACGGGCTCACCAGAGATTCCAAGGGCGCTGGTGAGCCACATTACTAGTACTGAAATGCCTTCTCGTCCCTTATCCACGCCCAGCTCTTCTGGAAAGGACAGACTAACGCAGTCTCTGTCTTTATTGACACCAATCTCCTGGACCCTACGCTTGCTGTGCAGCTGGGGATTGAGCAGGAGCCTCTGATCCAGCCCATCAAGGCAACTTCCTTGGATGAGCGACTCTTATGCACAGTAACCCTCCGCACCATTCCTCTTCATTTTGCCATGTCAGGTAATCACACATTCATGCACCTCAACAACCAGTTATCCTAGGGCACCCATGGTTAAGAAGACAAAATCCTCACATTGACTGGGTTTCCGGTTCCATTCTCCAGTGTAGAATCTCTGTCATGCTGTCTGCCTCAGATCTGCGTCATCACTTTCCTCCGGTCCCTCTCATTCTAATGAGGTTACAGATCTTAGAGGAGTTCCAACAGATCACCTGGCTGTAAGGGAGGTGTTTAACAAAACACGGGCCTCTTCGCTTCCCCCACACCGCCCGTATGACTGCGCCATCGATCTCCTCCCTGGTACCTCCCCATGGAGAAGTACATCAATGAATCACTGGCTGCCGGAATTATCCGTCCTTCATCCTCCCCTGCAGACCCTCCGGTCCTGCATTAATTACAGAGGTCTGAACGACATCACCATTAAGAACAGTTGCCCTCTCCCATTAATCTCATCTGCATTTGAACTGTTAGAAGGGGAGACAGTTTTCACTAAGCTTGACCTGCTGCCTTCCAGGACATGGTCAATGATGTTCTCCAGGATTTCCTTAATATCTTTGTCAGTGGCGTTTCTACATGGAATTGCACCCCGGGCGAGACCCCCCCCCCGCGATCCTTACCATGAACTATGCAGTGATTTTCAACCAGTGTGCCGCGGCACACTAGTTTGCCGTGAGAGATCGTCAGGTGTGCCGTGGGAAATGATCTAATATCTAGTGTTGCACCGAAGTATCGGCCGAACATTGGTAGCGGCCGATATTCGCCTTGTTTACCGACATCTGCACATCGGTAATAAACTTGACTTTCACCGATATCATTGGTATTTGTGGTTAAACCGCCCCGTCGCCCTCCTCTCCACGCCGCCAGAGACCCAGCGTGTGGCACGCCTCTACGATATTTTGGGGGGGGAGGTCCTCTTCCGCGGTGCCTCACGGCGTCAGTGGTGCGGGGCTTTCTTTCTCTTGGACCGCGGGGTGGTATCCCCCGCCGGTGCGGAAGGCGGGCCGTTGGAGGGGACCGGGTACGGCGGTTGGCGGCGGCGACTCTGGACGTGTGTCGGCCCTACTTGCGGATCAACTCAGCTACGGCGCCCACTGGGGGAACCATCCGTTCGCGTGGGGGGGGGGGGGGGCCCCCCGGGAAGTGCGGACCAGGGGAATCCGACTGTTTAATTAAAACAAAGCATCGCGAAGGCCCACGGTGGGTGTTGACGCGATGTGATTTCTACCCAGTGCTCTGAATGTCAAAGTGAAGAAATTCAATGAAGCGCGGGTAAACGATTGGCACTCAAAACAGGTCACTCTGTTTTAGACAGGGTTAAAAGGTCCTGTTTTAAATTATCCTTGTGGTATTTGGACCAAAATATGTCACAGACATTTCATTAAGACCCCAAGGAACCATATCAACTGTGATAAAATGGGTATAATATGTTGTTAAATAAAGTTTAGTTTAATCAAAGATTGGTTCATAAATCTGATTCAATTTGTGCTCATTAAAAGATAAGAGTAATAAAGGGCTGAAATAATTTTAAATAGTGCTTTCTAATACATTAAGAAACTATATTACTAACTATATTGATGATATGTACTGTGTTAGGCCATAGAGTGTCATTTTGTGTCATTTTGGTTGGTGGTGTGCCCCAGGATTTTGCAAAGTAAAAAATGTGCCGCGGCTCAAAAAAGGTTGAAAATCACTGAACTAGATGTAAGTAACCTTGAAACTATAGAACAACAAAACCTATAGCTTTATCTATCATCATAATCATATGCTAACATGCCTCAAGTGTTTTTTCACATGTTATTGTTATAATAGTTACCATTTATTTAACACGTCTAATGAACAGATTGAAGCAAGTTAACTACAGTCGTGTATTTGGTTTTGCCTTGATTTTTTATTTTAATAAGTTATATCAATACGCTACATGTGCGGACCATCTGCGGCCCGCCATCCATTTGAAATTGGCCCGCTTAAAAAAAAATTATATATATATTTTTTTAAACTAACAATTTATTATGCATTTGTTGATAGTCGCTTTGGATAAAAGCGTCAGCTAAAATAAATGTAATGTGATGGACAGTCCGCTCCAGGGCAGGGGGGCGTGGTGACGTGAGTGGCCAAGACCTTCGTATTTTTTTCTATATGTGGCCCTTGGGATACAAGTTTGGACACCCCTGGTTTAGACAGTTCTCATTAATTATATAACTAGAAAATTCCTCCTGCCGAGAAATTTCCTGCCTTCTGCGGGTGATAAAGCAAAGGGATTCCAGGGAAGGGGGATAGGGATGGAGAAGAGGAAGGAGAAGCTGGAAATAGAAGCTCTGTGTGTCATGTGTCATAAAATAGAACAAGTAACGTTCTGGCGCACTAATTAGCTCTAACTATAAGCTTTGTCAAAAAGGAAGGTTTTGAGCCTACTCTTAAACAAACAGATGGTCTGCCTCCCGAACTGAAAGTGGTAGATGATTCCATAGCCGAGGGGCTTGATGGCTAAAAGCTCTGGCTCCTAATCTACTTTTAGAGAATTTAGGGACGACAAGTGGGCCTGAATTCTGGGAGCGGAGTGCTCTAGTGGGTTTATAAGGTACTAACAGCTCTTTAAGGTAAAAAGGCGCTATCTTATTAAGGGCCTTGAAGGTGAGGAGGAGAATTTTAAATTCTATTCTAGATTTAACTGGAAGCCAGTGTAGTGATGCTAATACTGGAGAAATGTGCTCTCTTCTCTTTGTTCTTGTCAGGACACGTGCTGCGGCATTTTGGACAAGCTGTAGAGTCTTTAACGACTTACTGCTGGAGCCTGATAATATTGAATTACAATAGTCCAGTCTCGATGTAACAAAGGCGTGGACTAGTTTTTCTGCATCTTTTTGTGAAAGGACATGTCTAATTTTTGAAATATTACGGCGTTGAAAAAGGGCGGTCCTAGAATTTTTTTTTAAGTGACTATTAAAGGATAAATCAGGATCGAAGATCACTCCCAAGTTCCTGACTGTTTCATTGGAAGCAAGGGCAATGTCGTCTAGCGCAGCTATATCATTAAATAATATATCTCTAAGGTGTTTGGGGCCAAGTATTATAACCTCTGTTTTGTCTGAGTTTAATAAGAGAAAATTGCGAGTCATCCAGGTTTTTATGTCCTTGAGACATGCGATGTCCCCGCCTGCAACCACTGCCTAGTGGTTGCAGGCACCACTAGGCAGTGCATTGCATAGCGCAAAGCGCCATGCAAAGCATTACATATTACTATTCTGTATACTTCTTATTATGGGTGCCGCCTAGTGGCTGCGCCATGCAAAGCATTACATATTACTATTCCGTGGTGCTTATTATTCTTACTTCTTTTTCCGTAAAAGTTTGGCGCGCTTCTCCTCCCACAAATTTTGTCGCACGTTCACGAGACCTTCTGATTACCGGTAATGAAACCATAGTCTTCAGAAATGTTTAATGTGTCAACTCAAACCTTGTGGCGAATGCGGATTCTTCACTGGAGCTGTCTTCTGTCCTGACTGACAAACCTGGTTCTTCTCCTTGCCAGCCCCATTTGGGTCCCTCACTGGAACTGTTGCTGTCCTCATTGAAGTCTCTCACCATTGTCACGGTTATGGCAGTGATTTTACAGAAAAGACAGGGAAAACATAACTGCATTAATATGTTGTTTCAGACCAAAGAGGAAAAACACATTTCTATTACGTTGAAGAAGAGTACTTAACTTTACGGTGTTGATTTGCATACATTTATGATGTAGTCAGGCAGGACCTCATGTGGGTGTCATGTCGCGAGAAAACAAATGCACGATTAGGCACTGGGCATAATTTGAGCAACTAACTTAAGAAAAAATATTAAAGGCATAATGATCATAGTAAAAAAAAGGGAAAAGTTGAATGTCATATTACCAACAGTCGTGTGTAATGCAACATTTACCCAATTTCTTCCTTTCTGACATGGTGACACCTTTCGGACAGTGTCTTCGTTGCTGTAACGGTCTTCACTGTTGGTGGCTATGGAAAAGCAATACAAACATCAGCATACTGAGCATAACCTGCAAAACATATAGATCTGACTGAATGAATTCCAAACAATAATACTAAAGGGCATTATATTCCAAACAATACTTGGATGATCACTTGACTGAATGAACACTTACAAGGATGTGCTTTATAGTTATCTTAAAATACTAACCTGAATATCCTCTCTGCCGCTGCATCTCCGGAACTGCACTGCTGATGTCCTCGGTGGAGCTGCTTCTTCATCCTTGTCTCATTTCTTTATGTCAATGTGTTTGTTTCTTTCGAGTTAGTGTGTGCCAGTTGGTGTGATAGTGATTTCAGGTGTAATGTTAATACTATGTCCAGCCAATACATACCACTGTACCACTATAACTCAGAACACTTACACAGGCTATGCAGCCTAGAATATAGACTTAAGGAACGTGATGAACCCAGAATCGCAAGTGAAAAAAACGTGCTGCTGCTGCCCGAATCGCACCCTTGGGAGCCAATCCAGACAGCCAGCAAATCAACAAAGAAATAAAAAATCGGACACAAAACAGAACTATCGATGAACAGAGAGAAAACAACTATGCAGCTAGAGAATATAGACTTGAAGAACGTGATGAACCCAGAATCGCAAGTGAAAAAAACGTGCTGCTGCCCGAATCGCAACCTTGGGAGCCAATCCAGACAGCCAGCAAATCAACAAAGAAATAAAAAAATCGAACACAAAAGGCTAAGAGATATATCCGATGACTACTGGCTTGTATGGAGGTCGAGTGCCATGTAGCCCGCTCAGCAGCCCTCGTCAATACCTTGTCGGCCTCTATGAATTGAAAATTGAACCATGGATGAACAGAGAGAAAACAACTATGTAGCTAGAGAATACAGACTTGAAGAACGTGATGAACCCAGAATCGCAAGTGAAAAAAATGTGCTGCTGCCCGAATCGCACCCTTGGGAGCCAATCCAGACAGCCAGCAAATCAACAAAGAAATAAAAAAATCAGCATAAAATACAACTATCGATGAACAGAGAGAAAACAACTATGCACCTGAATGAGCATGAGAATATAGAATTAAAGAACATGAACCCAGAATCGCAAATGAAAGCATCCGTTATGCTGCTGCTTTGTAAATCTGACAGATAAAGAAAAAATAAAACACAGGAATTACCCCTTTAGAACATTGTGGCACTCTTAATTATTAGCTGTATGTATTGGCTGGTAAAGTTATCACAGTGTTAAAACACAGTATACTGGATTGTGATAACTGTAATATGTTTGTAGGACACCAGATTGGAGGCAGGTATGTGGCTGAGATATGTAAATGTGATCTAGGAGTGTCTGACCTTCAGTTGTTGGAGCTGTGATAACTTGTTCATAGCCTCTGGACTGAAACAGTTCATGAATAGCCTTCTTTCCTTTGCGAAGGAGGTCTTCGTTGAAGTCTCCACACACAATGACAGGCTGGTGATTCATAATGGCGAGAGAGTCCAGGAGGTTGGTCAAGTTTGGCAAAAACCTCTCGAGGCTGAACTGGGGTGGCCTGTACACAGCTGCAATCAGTGCTTGGAACGGGTTCTCCACTTTGACGACGACAAACTCCAGATCAGTCACATCTTGAATGAATCTTCGGGCCTCTGCTTGAATGTGGTTCTTAAGGTACACTGCAACCCCACCTCCATCTTTTCTTGCCATGTCTGGATACTTTGTGTAGGAAACATGTCTGCTGCGTGTAAACATGTTGTATCCTTCCAACTGGAACTCTGGGGACTCAACTGATCCAGACAAATGCGTTCCTGTTATGCACAAAACATCGGCAAGTCTCAGTTCATGGTGGCACTTCATGTCCTCAATGTGAGAAGGAAGTCCTTGTGCATTGTGGTGGATTAGGGTCATCGTTTGAGCCGTTTCATCTGCTACTTTGATGTCTTGCAACAGTGGCCTTGTGGTTTTGAACGATGCTTGTGTCATTTCTTGCATTGAAGCAGTGATTTGAGGAGCAGCATACATTTTCTTTTCATTGAGGTCAGTGATGTAAAGTCCTTGCAGGGTGGTGGTCCGGCTGAGGGCAACATAGGACATTCCAGGCTCAAACACGCGCTTCAAGCCCACTACTGCAGACTTCATTGTCATGCCTCTCACTTTGTGAGCTGTGCAGGCAAAGGCCAGCTTCATTGGGAACTGCCTTCTAACCATTCCTTTTCTGCTGCTGTTTTCCTCACGCGTCTCTATGTACACCAAGTCATCTGATGCCCCCTTTATCTTTTTACGGAATTTGCGTCCGGCGGTTGTTCATTGGGAACTGCCTTCTAACCATTCCTTTTCTGCTGCTGTTTTCCTCACGCGTCTCTATGTACACCAAGTCATCGGATGCCCCCTTTATCTTTTTACGGAATTTGCGTCCGGCGGTTGGATTGTCCAAATGAAGTCCAACCAGTTTCACTGTGGTTTCTCCACTTTTCTCGGCTGTCACGATGTTGGCAATGGTTCCGAATGTGCCATTAACTAGCCCATCCTCCACATCCAGATTCCTGATGAGCATAACGCGTACGCCGTGCGCAGCTTGTATGTTGTCAGGTAACTCTCTTTTGCTTCCTTTGACAGTTCCTATCTGGATCATTTGACCGGTGGTGGGGTCCTTTAGATAGTCCTCTGCCTTAATGTTTACAAAGTCAGGGTGGAGGGCAGTTACAGTTGCACAATTGTGGGCATCAACCTCTTTGTTCGTGGCAAATATATGCAGGACATTGGGTGGACAGTCTTTGATGTGAGTGACAGCCTGGTTGAGCAAAGCTTTGTCGCTGTCACAGAGTTCTTCTGTCTTTTGCTTAACCCGTATCCTGTTCAGGAGCTCTGCAAACACGAGATCATCCTTTTGACGCATGATCTGTGTCAGGTTGACCATTAGAAACTGGTCTTTCCAGAGGTCAAGCACAGACCCCTCGTAGACACAGAGTGGTTTGGCTCGACCTAGGGGCGGCAGTTGGTAGAAGTCTCCAACTGCCAGGACAGACATCCCTCCGAAAGGTTTCTTGTTTCCTTTGATCTGCTGAAATCTCCAGTGGACATAGGAAAACAGCTCTTTTGAAACCATGGATATTTCATCTATTATGAGAATGTCTGCGTTGGATAGCGTTGCTCTCATTTCATCCAGTGCATTTCCAAGTCCTTGATATGGTGGTTTCAAAGATCTTGGCAGTTTGAGGATGGAGTGCAACGTTTTTCCAGAGATGTTGAATGCTGCTGTGCCAGTGAATGCAGTTAGTAGCACTGCGGGCATGGTCATGTCTGCGTGGTCGCGGAATCTGGGGAGTTGGCGCAGAATCTTGGTGGCCTCCTCATAGATGCACTTGATGACATGCGATTTTCCACAGCCAGCTCCCCCGGTGACAAAGTAGAAGAACTGTTCTGGATTGTGGCCCCAGACACGCTTGAGGCACCACTCGCGAACAGTGTAGAAGATTGATGCCTGGGTTTCATTGAGACTTTGGTACAACTTTCTCACAAAGTCTGGGCTCAGCTTTGGTGCCTCTATTGCTGGTACAGCTCCACCGCTGTCACGAGCGATTTCGTAGTCTGGCACATTGTCTCTCTCTTTGTCCTCATTGGGGTCTGATGCTGGTCGCTCGGCAATGCACTCCAAACGTTCCAGTTCGACCTCTGGTGCACAAGCCCTCCATGCATTTGAAAGTGGACCTCTTTCAGACACCTTTTCCAGGGCCTTCTGCATTTTTTTGCCATGTCCTTCGTATCGCTTCTTCATGGCATCGACCACTTCTTTTACTACGTAGTCAGATTTGATAGCACATTTGTAGTACTGCTCATATGTAGGGTACTGTTTGGTTTTGAGGTCATCGTTGCATCTGTGTGGCAAGTACAGTTTGAGCAATCTGCAGTAAAACTTCTCTGGTTCTTTCTTTTCTGAGAAGCGGGGAAATCTGATGATGGCAGGTTTTCCGACACTTCTTTTTTGAATGTATCCTCTGTCATTCAAAAGGGGAATTGCATTTGGGCCTTCAGCTTGTCGGCCATAGAGTATCCTGTACTCTGAAGCAAACTCGGCCAAACACGTGTTTTCGAGAGTCTTAGGTCTGTCTGCATATTTCTCCGGTAATCCTGACATCCAGACTTTGTCTGCATCAGGATCCATCGACTGTAACATGCTCATGGGAAGACTCATCTTCAGTGCGTTTTCGTCGGTCTGTACGAACACCACACTACGTGAACACTTTTTGAGTGGCAAGCTGCATGTCCGTGCCACAGACTCTTGAGCGCTGACCTCTCTGTGTTTGGAGTACGCCTGCATGATCTGCTTCATTTCGTCTGTCTCATTGACGTCTTTTTTCCGCACTTCACTAATGACTTGATTCAGCGTCTGAGTCATCTCATGTTCCGGCTTGGAAATGTAGGACAACATGTAGGCGATGCAGCAGTACTCGTCTTGAACAAACTGAATGTCCATGTTAGCGTTCCAAACCCTCAGCAAATGGATATTGTATCCATTGACCCAACAGTCGATTGGACGACGCTTCATCACAATGACAGTGCCAGTGGTTAGATTCTCAACAATTGTCCTGAATTCTTGGTAGGTCATGTTGAATTTCACCAGCAGCTCTTCCAAAGAGAAGGGTGGGTTCTTGGATTCGTTGAGGAAAGTCCACAGTGGTCTGATTTTGTCCATGGCCTCCATTTGGATCTTCCGAAGAGGTCTGTTTTTAGAGTTGGACTTTTTGCCTTTGTGGTTTTTCCCACTTGTACTTTGTTTTTTCACTTCACCATCAACCTCATCATCTTCACGGTCGTCTGGGCAAGTGATGATGGTTTTGTCCATGGGTGTTTTAGGAAAATCAAATCTGCACACGTGGTTGCCTTTTTTGCACGATTTGGAGTGATTTCGGCTGTGAACCTGAACCTCAGACACGATTTTGTAGAGCTCTGGGTCTGCATCTGGGTCAGGCATCTGAGTAATCTGCAGTAAAACTTCTCTGGTTCTTTCTTTTCTGAGAAGCGGGGAAATCTGATGGCAGGTTTTCCGACACTTCTTTTTTGAATGTATCCTCTGTCATTCAAAAGGGGAATTGCATTTGGGCCTTCAGCTTGTCGGCCATAGAGTATCCTGTACTCTGAAGCAAACTCGGCCAAACACGTGTTTTCGAGAGTCTTAGGTCTGTCTGCATATTTCTCCAGTAATCCCGACATCCAGACTTTGTCCGCATCAGGATCCATCGACTGTAACATGCTCATGGGAAGACTCATCTTCAGTGCGTTTTCGTCGGTCTGTACGAACACACTACGTGAACACTTTTTGAGTGGCAAGCTGCATGTCCGTGCCACAGACTCTTGAGCGCTGACCTCTCTGTGTTTGGAAAGCCTGAATGATCTGCTTCATTTCGTCTTTCTCATTGACGTCTTTTTTCCGCACTTCACTAATGACTTGATTCAGCGTCTGAGTCATCTCATGTTCCGGCTTTGAAATGTAGGACAACATGTAGGCGATGCAGCAGTACTCGTCTTGAACAAACTAAATGTCCATGTTAGCGTTCCAAACCCTCAGCAAATGGATATTGTATCCAATCACCCAACAGTCGATTGGACGACGCTTCATCACAATGACAGTGCCAGTGGTTAGATTCTCAACAATTGTCCTGAATTCTTGGTAGGTCATGTTGAATTTCACCAGCAGCTCTTCCAAAGAGAAGGGTGGGTTCTTGGATTCGTTGAGGAAAGTCCACAGTGGTCTGATTTTGTCCATGGCCTCCATTTAGATCTTCCGAAGAGGTCTGTTTTTAGAGTTGGACTTTTTGCCTTTGTGGTTTTTCCCACTTGTACTTTGTTTTTTCACTTCACCATCAACCTCATCATCTTCACGGTCGTCTGGGCAAGTGATGATGGTTTTGTCCATGGGTGTTTTAGGAAAATCAAATCTGCACACGTGGTTGCCTTTTTTGCAAGATTTGGAGTGATTTCGGCTGTGAACCTGAACCTCAGACACGATTTTGTAGAGCTCTGGGTCTGCATCTGGGTCAGGCATCTGGCACGTTACGTACTTGTCGATGAACTGGCACACTACATCGTCATCGTCGACTCCAAACTCGGGTGCATCCTTAATCCAAACCACCAAGTGGATATGTGGGCTTCCTCTTGCTTGAAACTCCACTCGGTAGAAGAAATCCTCTACTTCACCGACTGGCTGTCCGTCTGACAGGATCAGATTGTTCATTAGTGCGTCAACCCTTTTTGCAAACATCCGCATTACGGTGACAGGGTTGCTTCGTAGAATGTCACATTTTGCATTCCAGTCGAGCTGGGAAAAGTCAACACTTTCACCTTGCTGAGCTTTGATTATCTCTATGAACTCGGGCCATCTCATCTCAGCAGCAGAAAAGGTGATGAAGAATGTGGGCTTGCCCACTTGTCTGACCATGGCAAACAGATCCTTCAGTGCCTTTTCCCAATAAGCTGGAGTGCCTCGGAGAGGTTGCATGAATCGAGTTGCGTCCTTGTTCGTTATCAGTTTTTGCACCTCGTGATTATCTTGGAGCATCCGGTTGGAAATTTTGCGTCCATCTCTTGTGAATGGTTTTCCTTTCCGCAGTTGTATTGACATGCTGTTTTTGGCCATGTGGGTTTCTGTCACAAACTGCGAAAAGAACAGGTAACTCTGGTCCATTGCAAACCTCCTATCTGCTGAGAAGAGCCTTGCATTGAAGTACATGCTTGGGGACAGTTGAATTGGCCGGATCTCATCTAATGTGTTCTGTCCAGTTGGGAACAGAACAGGGAAGGCCATGGCTTCTAGTTTAGGAATAGCGAAGAAGCCAACGGGTTTGTTACCTTGGGCGGGCGCAATGCTAAATATGCCATCGCCGTATGATAAAAGCTCCTGGGCAATGTCAGGTGGCTGCATGCAGGTGTCCAGGGCAAGACCAGGTCTTAGTTCCTCCTTTTCCTTCTCTGGGTCTGATTTGGACTGATCGGCCTGTTCACCGTTTGCAGCTTTGTTGGGTTCCGTATCTGGGTTCTTGGGCTGCTCAGCCCGTTGGGTCTCATCTGTAGGTCTAATTTCCTCTGGGTCTAATTTGGAGTCATCAGCCTCCACTGGCTGATCGTCTGTGTTGAATTTGGCACTCTCATCAATTGTAATGTCTTTATATTCTGAGTGCATCTCTTTGAGTGTTGCTAGTCCTGCCAGCACATTTTTCATATTGACAGTATAGAAGTACTGATGTCCTTTGTACTTGATGTTCCTTTTCAGTTTGACCTGCAACAGCTGGGCTTCACCGCTGGGTCTTGGGAGACAGTTCACTGTTGCATTTACCTCTGATGGCACACATACAACGGCGCCATGTACTGCTCTTTGCTGTCCTTTTGGTAATGCAACAATTTTGGCAAAAGGCAACACTTTGGCAATCAGCTGCCTTTCAAGCACATTTAATTCACTCAACTCTGGTGGGATGGATGAAAGTTCTAATTCATTTGCCACTGCAATGGGTGGCATGCTTCCTCTTCTCAGGTGGCTGTTGCACGCGTGGCAAATCCATTCCTGCAGTCTTTCTTTAGGGACAGTACAGGTAGGCAAACATTCAGAATCACAAACATGAACATATTTTCCTGTTAAGCAAGCTGCAACCACATGAGGTGTTTTGACAAATTTTGACCTGTTGCAATGCACAACTTGATTAGGAAAAAGTGCTCTGTGGCACACAGTACAGATATAGGTTGGGCCATCCCGGATTTTTTCACGAAATGATGTCATCGCAGCTTGCAACACCGGGTTGATCTCAGGCTGTGGTTTAACTCCAGGCTTGGGAGTTTGGTGGATTACAATCCGTCTGTATTTTCTGCTTATTCTGAGTGCACACTGCAGCTTGTGATGGATATGAATGGCAGCATTTGTAGCCAGCTTTTGTCTTTTCTGCCAAGTACAGCGCAGCACGTGAAGCAGTCTAAATTCTGGGTCTTTGTGATACCTGGTTTGAACATGCTGTTTTTGTTTTTTCCTGTAGTCCTCGTCAAGTGCATATCTTGATTTGATGTAGATCTTCTTAGTCTCTCGAACATCAGAGTCTGTGTTATATCTCTGGGTCATGTATTTTTTCCATCTGCACTGAAATTCAGGATTTTTCTTGTATCTTTTGACAGTGTATGATATCTTCTCGCCTTTAACACAAGGATTTGCATAATGCTGTTTGGATGATAACAGCTTTTGTTCACGATACAGGGAGTCTTGGGTATATTTAGTTCTCATAGCCTTCAGTTTCTTGATCCGAATTTCTGAACAGCTGGCATATTTGGTTCTTTCAATTTGGTTTCTGGTAAACCTAGTCAGTCGACAGGGAGTAGATTTACTTGCACGCATTGCTTTTTGCCGACGTTGTTTGTTCAGTCTTGAGACATTTCTTCCTGCTTTGTTTTTTTGCTCTGCCACTGGATTCAAGTCCAGATCATTGGGTTGTGCTTTGCATGCTTTGTTCTGTGGACAATGAGCTTCCACATTTAGTTGTGCTTCTGGCATGATGAAAGTTGCTTGTGCACTTGTGTCTGGATGCAGTACAGCTGTAGCACTTTCTGGGATTTCCACATCAGCTGCCTGCCCAGGACGTTCACTGGAATTGTCCGATTGAAAAGAAATGGGCACAAACTCATAGCTGGCATAACAACCACGGTCTTGAAACAGCTTGTGCAGGTGGTTGATCAAGTCACTGAGATGATTGAAAGTCAGCATAACTGCAGTTCCTTCTGGGTGGGGAAAGCCTCTTCCACTTCTTGAGTGAGAGTCGAAAAGTCCAAAGCGTCCTGCTCTGTCGCGGAAAACAGCAAAGCACTCTGGAGATACCAGGAGTGCAGCATGGCTGACTTCTGCTGTCAGAGCCTCAAGTGTCTTGGCAAGAGGCAACCAACCAACAGGGCTGTGTTTTGGCACCTTCAGGCATCCACATCTCACTGAAGACGTATGAACGCTGTAGATATTTGTGTCCGTTAAAACTTGCTTTGGCATTTCCTCTACCGTCAGATGGTCACCGACGTAGCTTTGGTCCAAAAGAAGCTGGCGTTTGATTCCAACATAGAGTGAATCTCCCTGTTCAAGCACTCTGTCAAGGTGGGTCGTGTTGAACCGTATTCCCTCGTTGTGGTAGGCCAAAAACGTGAGCGCCATACAGGTGCACTGATGATTTCTTGAGAATGCACTGTACCTGTCATTATTCTGACTGTGAGTGGCCCTCACTGACCAAATGGCTCCTCTTTGTCTGGTTGGCATCTCAAACTGTGGGTCTTCATCTGCCCAGTGGTCAAACTGATTAAAGTATGAAATGAAGGATTATTATTTAGGTTTTGTAGCTCACACAAAATTAAAGCTTTCATCAATATCTTTAGCAAAACCCCCTAGACTTTTAAAAGCCTGTCTCTGTGCAAGTACATTAGCAAGTGCAAATTTAAGATGGCGTTCTGTTAAGACTACACTACAGGGGGGGTCATCCTTTTTTCACCCCAGATGTGAATAGTTTGTCATCGATATAGTCAGAGGTTTTTAATAGAGTTATTATATTTACCCCATTAGTGTGGCATTTTAAGGCCCTGAAAACATACACCAATGATTTTCTGGCTAGAAGCACTAGTCTCCTACATGAACATTTTACATTCCATAATTTGAACAATGCTTAGGGTCACAAACTTGCTTTTTATAACAGCTGTTGTCATGTTAGATTGTTACCAAAAAAACATCACTGTCAAACAATTTACAAGTTACCACAATCAGTGTACAGTTGACTAGAATATAAATTTGAGATTTTTGGGGGAGAAACTTATGCGTGAATATTTAGAATGTGTTTGTATTATTAGGAGTGAAAAAAACATATGTTGTGAGTCCATTAATTTTGGAGAAGAAAAAAACCTACCTTTACAGCTGGAGAACGGGATCCAGTGGGTGCATCTGTCCTCAAAAATTGCCTTGGTTGTGGAGGGGTCTGTATTTTGAAAACCTGATGGCATGAATTGAATCTATTAATGTTTTTCAAACATAGCACTGCTTGTTTTTGTTTTTTTATAAAAACATACATAATTGTTTCTGCAAATCAAGTATTTAGGATTAATTGACTAGGTAAAAGTCCTTACCTTTGCAGGTGGCGAATTCACAGGGGTGTGTGAATGGTCCATGGTCCAGAATGGTCGGGCTTTTGGGGGTGTCTCGGGCATCTGATAAAACACAATATCAAGATTGTGAAACTCAAGATATTGTTTATTTTATAGCTATACCTGAGAGATTGAGAGTGTGTGTTGTGACAGTGATGGGGACTGTTTCAGCTATATGGTAACACAATAACAAGTTCATGACACTGTATTGTGTGTCATGAACTTGTTATTGTGTTCAGATGGCTGAAACACAGTCCCCATCACTGTGGGGGTATATCCTTCAGAATACTTAGAATGTGTTTGTATTATTAGGACTTGAATATACATGTTCTGTGTCCATTAATTGTGGAGAAAAAAAAGAAAGCCTACCTTTACAGCTGGAGAACGGGATCCAGTAGGTCCACCAGTCATCCAAAAATTTCTTGGCTGTGGAGGGGTCTGTATTTCGGTAACCGGATGACATGAATTAAATCTATTGATGTTTACCATTTTGTCAAACATAGCCCTACTTTTTTTATAAAACATACATAATTGTCTTTTGCAAATCAAGTATTTATGAATAATTGACTAAGTAAAGTCCATACCTTTTGAGGTGGAGAAATCAGAGGGTCAGGTGACTGATCTATTGTCCACAATGATCGACCTGGCAGGGGGGTTTCGGCCATCTGATAAGACAGGATACCAAGTTTGTAAAACTCAAGTTATTGTATACCTGAGTCTTAAATAGATAGAGCAAGAGCGTGCGTTGTGAAAGTGATGGGTACTGTGTTTCAGCCATCTGGTAACAAAAAAGTCCAAGTTCATGACACTGTCTTATTGTATAGATATGCATCTGTGTGGTGAATAAAAAAGCTCACCTTTTGAGCCAGAGTAGGTCCATCCGTCTTCCAAACATTTTTTGGCTGTGGAGGGGTCTGTACTTCTGGAACCTGATGATACATGAGACTTATCACTTAATACAAAATATTTGTACTACATTAGGACAGGGGTGTCCAATCTGCGGCCGGCCATCCATTTTTTATTGGATCGTATCAAAGTCTAAAAATATAATGGACTATGACCCACTGTATTGCACTTCTTAGTTTAAACACTAGGTGGGGCATACCTTACTCCTGACCTGACAGCTGTCCTTCAGACCAATGCTGCTCCCACTGAGTGCAACATTCTCCCCATTACAGGTGAGTTAAAAATATACAGACAGCTTTCATTTGTTAACAAGCCCAATTACTTAATAAATCCAGTCAATTAAAGTAGATGACAATTTCTTAACAAGGTGATGATGGAGGCTTTTTTTCTTCAAATATGTTCAATTATCAAATGTAATTTATCTGCATGATTGATTTATTGATTGATTTTGCCAATACTAGTGCATTAGAAGTGAGGCAGTATACCTCATGTCTAGTGAGTGGCCCAGTCCTTCGTATATTTTTCTGTATATGGCCCTTGGGAGTTTGGACACCCCTGCATTAGGACAATCCCATCAAACACAGCTACGTATTTATTGTTCAGGTACCTCGCAATCAAGAACAGGTGGGCTGAGTGGGGTTGGATCAGCCAGGTTGAGCTTGGTCCAGCGCAATTTTGTGGCCTGAGACCTCTTTCCCTTCCTCGGCATCTCTGAAACAATTTGGGGATCAAAAACAATTGTCTTGTAACAATTTAAATTCAGAAATGTCAGTCTAAATTATGTATGATATTTAATTATTATAAATACCTTCCAACTAGTTTGTCGTGCCTGTATCCAGTAGACGATGATCACAGTGAAAAAACAGAAAAGTAGTATTGTAAGGAGAAAAGGATCAGAATAGGATAGCAAGGTGGATAGTTATAAATCTATGCAGCCAACATACTCACCAAGATAAAAAATATTTTACCGGACGCTGGCCTTCCTTGTCACGCGTTGGCCTGCCTTGGTCTTGCTCGTCACACACCGGCCTGCAATTTCAGGTACAAGTTAAGAGTTTGTGTAGCCTGACAGGTGTGCTTTCTCCATTTAACGTCCTTTGTGCAGTACATGTTCTCGTCTACTTTAACTTACCGTGAATATCCAGAAGCTGTGAAGGATGCCTAAACAGACACTCACAAAATATGTTAATTACAATAATATGAACTTACAAATGCTTTAAACAAATTATTCTTGCTTTATAACTACAACCCTACACTGGCCCAACACTCTAAACTAAATTATATATCTAATCTAAACCCAATCTAATACTTCCCTATAATCCCGAATAATTAATGTAATAAGAAAATTGTGATGAGCCTGTCTTGAAGATTCTGGACACAGGAACCTGAAAAGGACAGTACAGGGAATTACTGCTGGGTAGATATCATTGATGAGCAGATACGACAAAAAATGACAATGTGCCACACTCACACTGCTGAAGGTCGATGAAGAGCTGGAGATCGATGAAGAACTGGAAGCAGGAGGTCAAGAAGGGCTTGATGCAGGTCAATGAATTGAGTCAGCTGGAGATCGATGAAGAACTGGAAGCAGGAGGTCAAGAAGGGCTGGATGCGGGTCAATGAATTGCGTCTTTTAAAAAAAAATTATAAAAAAGACACACGTGAGCATATCAGACTTGTTACTAAAATAGTTGGACCAGATGTATCAAAATCATTGATTATTATCTAAATTCATAAGTACAAAAGTGTAGGCAGGATTTTCTAAATATATTTTAAATTGATGTTGAATGCACCAATTGTAAGTCGCTTTGGATTAAAACATCTACCAAATGACAGTTAACGTAATGTACATTGAAGAAATAATTGTCTGCCTTCAAAGTGAGCTCTATATCATCGAATCACCGGTCACGATTGGATGACTAATGAAATGAATAGAAACAGTCAAACACGTCTATAGAAGCATGGCCAATTGTATTGATTTAATACATATAAAGACAAACATTAATATGCATTTTTATTAGTATTTTATGTAAGTGACCGAATTCAACCAATACTCACCGGTAAAGCACTGCTGAATAGCCGTGAATCTGTGAGTGAAATGAAATATTAATGGCAGTGTAAAATGACCTTAGCACATACACATTGAGTGCCGTCATCTCAAAAACAATCTTAGCAATGCTGGCATACACTGTGCTTTAATGTTACTTAATATATATATATAAAATCACAGTGGTCTGGCCTACACATTTCTGGTAGGCTCTTTCACACCTACATTCACAGCAACTACTGTACATTTTAGTCAAACATCATTGAGAGCAGTGAAATCTTAAAATCATTCACCAATCAATGCAAATAGCATCTCAGAACATGCACCTAAACAATTATTTCACATCAGTTTAAGCAATGAGCCAGCATCAAGGTCCCACTTTCCACGCAGCAGTTTTAGAAAATTAATCCAAACACGGCAGAAACCCACAAAATACTCTTTATAATATGCTCTCAGTAACACACATTGCAATAAATAGTTTGCACAAAATAATTAACTCATTTCACACAGCCAAATAGAACTATAAATTTGTATTACACAGAGCCTTGTGCGCAAATAGAACTATAAAATTGTATTACACAGACTATTGTAATTATACAGGTGTAATCGATAAAATGTATATAATTTAGAAAGTCATTGTATCGTCAAACCACAGCTTTGTTTTACTCTATGAAGTGTTACAGTTTACCGACTGTCCCTGAAGGCAGCACCAAACAACAAACTGTATCCGGGTGGGGGAACTCTGACCCCGTGTGACAGATTAGTCATCAGCCTGAAACAGTTGCCACTGAGCAGTAAGGGCCGGTCTACACACATCCGCCGGAAGTATAAAATAAAATAATCTTTAAGGCGAGTGAACAAACATTTAAAAACAGAAATCCACAATCATAATTACACCAAAATACCCAGGCTCTCAGTAACACTATGTAACCACCAATGAACAATAAAACCGATCACCCCGCTAGATTACTTGCTTTGTGAATGAGTTGTAAAACACACTTTAAGCATTAAACTACAACCCCAGCAGTTACCTGGTTCCGGAGTCCAACCCTCTGTCGCAAGCCTTCTTGGCGCTAATGGTCGGCTACAACAGCCAGATGACTGACTCCAGAGCTACCTGCGCTGAAGCTCTGCGTGTCTCTGGAGGAGCAGCGTGGTTTCACCGACACAGTTTAACAGACCACACCGCTACGTTCAGACCTCTCTGAAGCTTCTCTGTCGGCCGACAGGGACCAGGCTCCTTGCTCTCCTTCTCTCACAAGCCCACAGCTCCGCCTAATAGCTCCGAGCTAATATGCTAATGTCCCACGTGCGTACATTAGCATATTAGCTTAGCCTCCCGGTCAACTCATTCTCAAATTCTACAGCAACCAAATAAAACTCACCAAACCCACTTCGGTTAGTCTCCGTACTGTTTCATGAAGCACTCACATTGACGTCGGGAAATAAACCCCTTAATTCAGCGACTCAGATGTGAAAATAGCCTGTG
>JAFBJV010031607.1:1153585-1163823 GCA_016801935.1 Platichthys stellatus | reverse complement strand
AAGTGAACACTTTTTGAGTGGCAAGCTGCATGTCCGTGCCACAGACTCTTGAGCGCTTACCTCTCTGTGTTTGGAGTACGCCTGCATGATCTGCTTCATTTCGTCTTTCTCATTGACGTCTTTTTTCCGCACTTCACTAATGACTTGATTCAGCGTCTGAGTCATCTCATGTTCCGGCTTTGAAATGTAGGACAACATGTAGGCGATGCAGCAGTACTCGTCTTGAACAAACTGAATGTCCATGTTAGCGTTCCAAACCCTCAGCAAATGGATATTGTATCCATTGACCCAACAGTCGATTGGACGACGCTTCATCACAATGACAGTGCCAGTGGTTAGATTCTCAACAATTGTCCTGAATTCTTGGTAGGTCATGTTGAATTTCACCAGCAGCTCTTCCAAAGAGAAGGGTGGGTTCTTGGATTCGTTGAGGAAAGTCCACAGTGGTCTGATTTTGTCCATGGCCTCCATTTAGATCTTCCGAAGAGGTCTGTTTTTAGAGTTGGACTTTTTGCCTTTGTGGTTTTTCCCACTTGTACTTTGTTTTTTCACTTCACCATCAACCTCATCATCTTCACGGTCGTCTGGGCAAGTGATGATGGTTTTGTCCATGGGTGTTTTAGGAAAATCAAATCTGCACACGTGGTTGCCTTTTTTGCAAGATTTGGAGTGATTTCGGCTGTGAACCTGAACCTCAGACACGATTTTGTAGAGCTCTGGGTCTGCATCTGGGTCAGGCATCTGGCACGTTACGTACTTGTCGATGAACTGGCACACTACATCGTCATCGTCGACTCCAAACTCGGGTGCATCCTTAATCCAAACCACCAAGTGGATATGTGGGCTTCCTCTTGCTTGAAACTCCACTCGATAGAAGAAATCCTCTACTTCACCGACTGGCTGTCCGTCTGACAGGATCAGATTGTTCATTAGTGCGTCAACCCTTTTTGCAAACATCCGCATTACGGTGACAGGGTTGCTTCGTAGAATGTCACATTTTGCATTCCAGTCGAGCTGGGAAAAGTCAACACTTTCACCTTGCTGAGCTTTGATTATCTCTATGAACTCAGGCCATCTCATCTCAGCAGCAGAAAAGGTGATGAAGAATGTGGGCTTGCCCACTTGTCTGACCATGGCATACAGATCCTTCAGCGCCTTTTCCCAATAAGCTGGAGTGCCTCGGAGAGGTTGCATGAATCGAGTTGCGTCCTTGTTCGTTATCAGTTTTTGCACCTCGTGATTATCTTGGAGCATCCGGTTGGAAATTTTACGTCCATCTCTGGTGAATGGTTTCCCTTTCCGCAGTTGAATTGACATGCTGTTTTTGGCCATGTGGGTTTCTGTCACAAACTGCGAAAAGAACAGGTAACTCTGGTCCATTGCAAACCTCCTATCTGCTGAGAAGAGCCTTGCATTAAAGTACATGCTAGGGGACAGTTGAATTGGCCGAATCTCATCTAATGTGTTCTGTCCAGTTGGGAACAGAACAGGGAAGGCCATGGCTTCTAGTTTTGGAATAGCGAAGAAGCCAACGGGTTTGTTACCCTGGGCGGGCGCAATGCTAAATATGCCATCGCCGTATGATAAAAGTTCCTGGGCAATGTCAGGTGGCTGCATGCAGGTGTCCAGGGCAAGACCAGGTCTAAGTTCCTCTTTTTCCTTCTCTGGGTCTGATTTGGACTGATCGGCCTGTTCACCGTTTGCAGTTTTGTTGGGTTCCGTTTCTGGGTTGTTGGGCTGCTCAGCCCGTTGGGTCTCAGCTGTAGGTCTAATTTCCTCTGGGTCTAATTTGGAGTCATCAGCCTCCACTGGCTGATCGTCTGTGTTGAATTTGGCACTCTCATCAATTGTAATGTCTTTATATTCTGAGTGCATCTCTTTGAGTGTTGCTAGTCCTGCCAGCACATTTTTCATATTGACAGTATAGAAGTACTGAAGTCCTTTGAACTTGATGTTCCTTTTCAGTTTGACCTGCAACAGCTGGGCTTCATCGCTGGATCTTGGGAGACAGTTCACCATTGCATTTACCTCTGATGGCAACAATTTTGGCAAAAGGCAACACTTTGGCAATCAGCTGTCTTTCAAGCACATTTAATTCAGTCAACTCTTGTGGGATGGGTGAAAGCTCTAATTCATTTGCCACTGCAAAGGGTGGCATGCTTCCTCTTCTCAGGTGGCTGTTGCACACATGGCAAATCCATTCCTTCTGTCTTTCTTTTGGGACAGTACAAGTAGGCAAGCATTCAGAGTCACAAACATGAACATATTTTCCTGTTAAGCAAGCTGCTACCACATGAGGCGTTTTGACAAATTTTGACCTATTGCAATGCACCACTTGATTAGAAAAAAGTGCCCTGTGGCACACAGTACAGTTCCTCGGAACAAAGTCATTGCAGCTTGCAACACTGGGTTGATCTCAGACTGAGGTGTAACAGGCTGTGGAGTTTTATGGATTACAATCCGTCTGTATTTCCTTCTTATTCTTAGTGCACGCTGGAACTTGTAACGAATTCGAAATTCAGCATTGGTAGCTAGCTTGTTCTTTTTATGGTGAGTACAGCGCAGCACATGATGCAGTCTAAATTCTGGGTCGTTGTGATACCTGGTTTGAATATGCTGTTTTTGTTTTTTCCTGTAGTCCTGGTCACGTGCATATCTGGATGTGATCGACATTTTCTTAGTCTCTCTGACATCAGAATCTGTGTCATATCTCTGGGCCATGTATTCTTTCCATCTGCGCTGAAATTCAGGATTTGTCCTGTATCTTTTGACACGAGGATCTACATAATACCGTTTGGATGATAACACCTTTTGTCTCCGGTAATGGTAGTCTTGGGTATATTTACTCCTCATAGCCTGCAGTTTCTTGATCCGAAATTCTGAACGGCTGGCATATTTCATTCTGTCCCTTTGGTTTCTGGTATTGCTAGTCAGTTGACAGGGAGAAGATGCATGTGCATGCAGTCCTTTTCTCTGACGTTGTTTGTTAAGTTTGGACACATTTCTTCCTGCTTCCAGATCTTTGGGTTGTGCTTTGAATGCATTGTTCTCTGGGCTTTTAGCTTCCACACTTAGTTGTGCTTCTGGAACAGTCGAAGAAATGTTGAGCATATGCACATTTTGAACAGAGATCTTAGCAGTTACAGCTTCTGGTATGTTGAAAACTGCTTGTGTCTTTGTTTCTGGGGTTTGTGCCCTTGTATCTGGATGCAGTACAGCTGTAGCACTTTCTGGGATTTCCACATCAGCTGCCTGCCCAGTACATTCACTGGAATTGTCAGATTGAAAAGAAATGGGCACAAACTCATAGCTGGTATAACAACCACGGTCTTGAAACAGCTTGTGAAGGTGGTTGATCAAGTCACTGAGATGATTGAAAGTCAGCATAACTGCAGTTCCTTCCGGGTGGGGAAAGCCTCTTCCACTTCTTGAGTGAGAGTCAAAGAGTCCAAAGCGCCCTGCTCTGTATTGCACTTCTTAGTTTAATCAATTATCAAACGTAATTTACCTGGATGATTATTTGATTTTGCCAATACTAGCGCATTAGAAGTGAGGCAATATACCGCACGTCTAGCGAGTGGCCCAGTCCTTCGCATATTTTTCTGTATGTGGCCCTCGGGAGTTTGGACAACCCTGCATTAGGACAATCACATCAAACACAGCTACGTATTTATTGTTTAGGTACCTCGCAATCAAGAACGGGTGGGCTGACATCAGCCAGATCGAGCTTGGTCCAGCGCAATTTTGCGGCCTGAGACCTCTTTCCCTTCCTCGGCATATCTGAAACAATTTGGGGATCAAAAACAATTGCCTTGTAACAATTTAAATTCAGAAATTTCAGTCTAAATGATGTATGATATTTTATGATTATAAATACCTTCAAACTAGTTTGTCGTGCCTGTATCCAGTAGATGATGATCACAGTGAGAACAGAAAAGTAGTAATTTAAGGAGAAAAGGGGCAGAATAGTACAGCAAGGTGGATAGTTATAAATCTATGCAGCCAACATACTCACCAAGATAAAAATATTTTATCGGACGCTGGCCTTCCTCGTCACGCTTTGGCCTGCCTTGGTCTTGCTCGTCAAACACACCGGCCTGCAATTTCAGGTACAAGTTAAGAGTTTGTGTAGCCTGACAGGTGTGCTTTCTCCATTTAACGTCCTTTGTGCAGTACATGTTCTCGTCTACACTTACTTACCGTGAAAATCCAGAAGCTGTGAAGCATGCCTAAACAGAGACACTCACAAAATATGTTAATTTCAATAATATGAACTTACAAATGCTTTAAACAAAAATTATTCTTGCTTTTTAACTACAACCCTACACTATCCAAACACTCTAAACTAAATGATATATCTAATCTAAACCTTATTTAATCTTATTTAATACTTCCCTCTAATCCCCAATAATAAATGTAAGAAGAAAATTGTGATGAGCCTGTCTTGAAGATGCTGGACACAGGAACCTGAAAAGGACAGTACAGGGAATTGCTGCTGGGTGGATATCATTGATGACCAGATACGACAAAGAATGACATAATGTGCCACACTCACACTGCTGAAGGTCGATGGAGAGCTGGATGCAGAAAGTCTATGAAGAACTGGATGCAGGAGGTCAAGAAGGGCAGGAGGTCAAGAAGGGCTGGATGCAAGTCGATGAATGTTGTCTTTAAAAAAAAATAAGACACACGTGAGATCAGACTTGTTACTAAAATAGTTGGACAAGATTTATCATTTAAATTCATTATTATAAGTACACAACTGTAGGCAGGATTTTCTGAATACATTTTACATTGATGTTGAATGCACTAATTGTAAGTCGCTTTGGATAAAAGCGTCTGCCAAATGACATGTAACGTAATGTACATTGAAGAAATAATTGCCTGCCTTCAAAGTCAGCTCAATATCATCGAAAACAACGGTCAAGATTGGATGACTAATGAAATTAATAGAAACAGTCAAACACGTCTATAGAAGCATGGCCAATTGTATTGATTTAATACATATAAAGACAAACATTATTATGCATTTTTATTAGTATTTTATGTAAGTGACAGTATTCAACCAATACTCACCGGTAAAGCACTGCTGAATAGCCGTGAATCTGTGAGTGAAATGAAATATTAATGGCAGTGTAAAATGACATGTCCACATACACATTGAGTGCTGTCAGTCATCTCAAAAACAATCCTACACATTTCTGGTAGGGTCTTTCACACCTACACTCACAGCAACTACTGTACATTTTAGTCAAACATCATTGAGAGCAGTAAAATATTAAAATCATTCACCAATCAAAGCAATCAATGCAAATAGCATAAGGACACACATTTAGTGCAGAGTAAAAAATGTTGTTACAACAATGTCCCCACTTAAGGTTCAGTGTTTAGAATTAGGTGACAACTAACTGTAAAGATGCATGTTGCAGCAGAACACCCATTGCCCCACCCTCCCAAATATAAAAGTTCAGCTGTCATACAAACTCAATAAAAAGGTGTTTAGTTGGTCCAGTCTGGGTTACTGCAAAAACATGGCAGCCTCCATAGAGGACCCACTCCCAATGTAAATAAAAGTGTAAATATAAGGCATTTAGATATAAAGGGCTCATTCTAGAATAAAGATGACAATTGTACAATTTAGATGAAACACAGTAGTGAAAACATCACTAGGATTATCTTATATTCAATTTCTGCAAGTAGATCCATTTCCCCTAAATATTACAAACTGGACCTTTAACCACATACTGTCAGTGCCTTATTTATCAACTCAGTGCATTAATAGCTCAGATTAAAATCACAGAACATTCACCTAAACATACTCTCAATTATTTCACATCAGTTTTAGCAACGAGCCAGCATCAAGGTCCCACTTTCCACGCAGCACAGTTTTAGAAAATTAATCCAAACACACGGCAGAAACCCACAAAATACTCTTTACAATATGCTCTCAGTAATACACATTGCAATAAATAGTTTGCACACAAAAAATTTACTCATTTCACACAGACTTGTGCGCACACAGAACTATAAGTTAGTATTACACAGACTATTATTAATTATACAGGTGTAATCGATAAAAATATATATAATTTAGAAAGTCATTGGTTAATCAAACTAAAGCTTTGTTTACTCTATGAAGTGTTAGTTTTCCGACTGTCCCTGAAGGCAGCACCAAACAACAAACTGTATCCGGGTGGGGGAAACTCTGACCCCATGTGACAGATAAGTCATCAGCGTGAAACAGTTGCCACTGAGCAGTAAGGGCCGGTCTACACACATCCGCCGGAAGTGTATAAAATAGAATAATCTTTAAGGCGAGTGAAAGATTTTTTGGTCACGTGCACTCAAACATTTAAAAACAGAAATCCACACAATCATTACACCAAAATACCCAGGCTCTCAGTAACACTATGTAAACACCAATGAACAATAAAAACCAATAAACATAATTACACAAAAATACCCAGGCTCACAGTAACACTATGTAAACACCAATGAACAATAAAAACCAATAAACATATTTACACAAAAATACCGAGGCTCACAGTAACACTATGTACATAGCGATGAACAATAAAAAACAATCACCCCGCTAGTTTACTTGCTTTGTGAATGAGTTGTAAAACACACTTTAAGCATTAAACTACAACCCCAGCAGGTCGCTGGTTCCGGAGTCCAACCCTCGGTCGCAAGCCATCTTGGAGCTAATGCTCGGCTAACCGGGCAGAGGACTGAATCCGGGGCTCACCCGCTTTCCTCCGCACGGCGCTGAAGCTGCGTGTCTCCGGAGGAGCAAGTGAATTCACCGACACAGTTTAACAGACCACACCGCTACGTTCAGACTTCTCTGAAGCTCCTGTCGGCCAAGAGGGACCAGGCTCCTTGCTCTCCCTTACTAGCAGGCCCTGAGCTCCGCCTAATAGCTCCGAGCTAATATGCTAACGTCCCACGTGCGCACATTAGCATATTAGCTTAGCCTCCCGGTCATTCTGAAACTCGACAGCAACCAAATAAAACTCACCAAACCCACTTCGGTTAGTCTCCGTACTGTTTCATGAAGCACTCACACTGACGTCGGGTCGAAATACACCCCTTAATTCAGTGACTTAGATGTGAAAATAGTCTGTGGCTGAAGGATTTTTTTCCTCACTGGCTCGTCCGACTGACGTGAGCTTAAGGTACTTAGCATCAAGCCAGCTACTCTCATTCATTTAAATTGCAATATATAATGACAAAAATATCACCGGAATCAATTTTTAGCAGCAGCAAACACAATACAAACCAGCAACCTAATTCCCATATTTGTCATGAAAGCATTACCACACAAACCGCACACAAACCCGCACATTACCATCACTTAGAAGCAGGTAACACAGGTAAATTATGATGTTACAGAATTTTCATTTTAAACTTAAATTATGAGCCTAAAAAGTTAGCATTCTGGCAACACTTCAAGAAAGCAATCTTTCACTCACCTCAGAAAAAATCAGAGAGGCGGTGCAGGCGTTGAAGTTCAGTTTTGTGTGCGGTCAAAAAGTCAGCAGCCAATCAGCTCAATCCAGTGATTCTTCTGATCTCAGCGACGGTGGAGTTTTTGGTTCAAATCTGAAATGGCCGTTTGCCATGGGGATGAAATACCCACTGAGGGATTTTCTTATTTCTTTCAGTAAAATCTTTTTTTAAACAAACTCATGGAGTTATTCTGAAGAGTATATTTGATTTACATATAAAACAATATTAATAATGTTGTGAATAAAATAAAAAATTAATCCAGACAGAGAAAAAGGAATGATTTCTTTCTGAAGAAGGTCCTCCCACCGCCGACTTATTCTCCCGAACCAGGACACCTGGAGAGACGGCGCGATGTCAGGGTCACTCCTCTCGCGCTGGATCTGCCGAACCAGGACACCTGGAGAGACGGCGCGATGTCCGGGTCACTCCTCTCACGCTGGATATGGGACTGCAGCCGAGCTATAATGGAGCTCCCATATTATTAGCGCGGCGTGAACCCGGCGTTACACTGATCATTACATATTAACGATGATATATGTGTAGCCGAGCGTTTTGTTGTCTAATATATCAGGCTCCAGCAGATATGAGGACAGAGGAGAGGGTCATGAACTCGGGACATCACAACCGTTCATTATTCGTCACATTTCACAACATGTAATATAATATAAGACAGAGCGGGACAGGCTGATGGATGCATTGATCATAATGTTATTGTAACCCAGGTATCAAATGATTTAAAACTAATCTAAAAATAAGAGTGATTTCCGGTGCGCAACTATTAACATCCCGGTCAAGAGGATTACTTCCTCTGTCCCTGTGTTATTATTGTGAGCAATGTGGAACAGTGTTCGGCAGCAAACATCGGCGTGGATAATCTCCGGTAAACTTGTGATTGATCAACAGTTCCCCCTGAAAGGCAACGAAAAAATTCAATGTTTGTGTCTTACCCACACTTGGACTTGAAACCTCCACCTCTGTGTTACAGTCCCTCTTCTCTCCTGACTAAACTACCTGCAGTGCTGATTACCACCTGTGCAGTAGTCTAAAAATAGATCTCACTGTCCCTTTTGGCCCCCCTCCCTCTGCGTGTGTGACTTCCTGATTACAGCAGGTGTGTCGTGAGAGAGGGAGACATCAGACCTCAGGAGAAGGTCCCGAACAAAATGTTCTAATTCAAAATCTATAACTCCTATCCAAGAAATTAAAACATAGTGCGAAACACAAGGCTTGGACTAACGAGTACATATCTATATTATTGATTAGAGCCAAAAAATGAGGCTGTACGAGCAGTTTAGAAACGTACCTAGTGGCTAGTGGTGCCAGCCACTAGGCGGCACCCATAATAAGTGACGGGGAATAGTAATATGTAGTGGTGCCTGCACCACTAGGCAGTGCATTGCATAACTAGAAAATTCCTCCTGCCGAGAAATTTCGAATGGGTGCCTAGAATCTGCCGGTTCCAGACTAAATATTTAATTTTGGGAAGGGAAGAGAGACACTCTGTGTCAATTTGAGAGAGAGAGACCCAGAGTAGAGAGAGAGACCCAGAGAGAGAGAGAGAGAGACTGGCTGGTATAAAAGAGAGATAGAGAGAGACAGACTGGCTGCTTTAAGAGAGAGAGACAGACCCATATATATAGAGAGAGAGAGAGAGAGAGAGAGAGAGAAAGAGACTTGATCAGTAGGTGGCGCTATCAGTAACACTGCATACACACTCATAGGTCTCTTCAGGTCAGGAATCTGATGAAGTGTGTGCGATTTGGGACAGATTGCTAAAACTTCATTTTCACACTGACCACTAGATGGCGCTATCCCTATCAATGAATACACCCTAATATATCTGTTCAGGTCTGGCATCTGATGAAGTGTGTCCAATTTGGGGCAGATTGATCAAACTTCATTTGCACACCGACCACTAGATGGCGCTATCACTATCACTGCATACACATTAATATATTTGTTCAAAAGTAATTTTTGGTTGCTAATAGTTTTGAACTCACAAACAGTGGATCATTGAGTCAGCAGCTCAACCCACTGATCCAATTGAATTGACCTTAAACATCAATGACAATTGTGTATTTAAAGAGTCTAAAGTTCCCCTTCTGAAAGACACAGAAAATGACAATGTTAAAGTTCTGCCCTCAGTTGGACTTGAACCCTCGACCTCTGAATTACTAACCCTCTTCTGTAACCACTAGACTACCTATGCTGTTGACCAACACCTCTGAAGTGGTGGTTAACTCACAAATGACAACAGGTGTGGGAGAGAGCGAATGACAGATTAGACATCAGGAGAACGTCCTGAACAAAATGCTCTGATTCAAAATCTATAACTCCTATCAGAGAAATGAAAACACCCTGAGAACCACAACACTTACAACACTTGGACGAACAAGTACATATCTATATCATTATTTAGAGCAAAAAAATGAGGCCATGCGAGCAGTTTAGAAACCTACTTCTCATTTCACTCAAACACTGTCATCAAACTAATACTTGTTACTCAAAAACTATAAGTCCTATCTGGAAAATAAACACGTTTTGAGAACCACAAGGCTTGACACTACAACCAGATATATTAATATATTTGTTCAAAAGTAATTTTTGGCTTCTGTTGGTTTTGAAGTAACAACCATTGGATCACTGAGTCAGCGGCAGACCCACTAATCCAATCACATTGACTTTAGATATCATTGACAGTTGATTATTTAAAGAATTCAACTGTT
>JAFBJV010031607.1:1142764-1153370 GCA_016801935.1 Platichthys stellatus | reverse complement strand
CCTGCAGTCCTGATTAGCACCTGTGATGTCTAAAAATAGATCTCACTGTCCCTTTTGGCCCCCCTCCCTCTGCGTGTGTGAGTCACTGACTATGACAGGGTCGACGTGAGAGGGAGACATCACAGCTCGGGAGAACGTCCCGAACAAAATACTCTAATTCAAAATCTATAACTCCTATCTGTGAAATGAAAACACCGTGAGAATCACGAGACTTAAGAGATTTAAAGACCAGACAGATGTAGATGTTTTAGCCAAAATCTTAAATGATTTTAGCGTGGCATCGGCCGCGAGGGTCAACTGGGAAAAAAGCGAAGCCCTCGCGGTCGGGGAGTGGCCTGGAGGTCTCCCAGTTCTCCCCCAAAACCTGAAATGGAAGAGGGAGGGCATAAAGTACTTCTGGGTGTTTTTAGGAAACGATGATATACGTAAGAAGAACTGGGAGAACTTAACAGAAAAAAATAAAAAACAAACTGTTAAAATGGAAATGGCTGCTCCCAAAAATGTCTCTTAGAGGGAGAGTACTGGTTTTAAACAATCTTGTGGCATCCCAACTGTGGCACCACCTAATGTGTGTAGAACCCCCCCCCCGGCTTGCTTTCCAATGTACAAAAGAAAATGGTGGATTTTTTCTGGGGGGGGTCTACACTGGGTGCCACAGGGGGTGCTGTTTTTAGCTAGGGAGGAGGGGGGACAAAGCCTTAGTCCACCTGGCCAGCCGGACTGCAACTTTTAGACTTCAATTCATTAAAAAGTACCTCACAGGTCCAGCAGATCTGGTGTGGAGAGATGTGGCCAGCAGCATCCTTAGGCTTGCCAATAACCTGGGGTTGGATGATGCTCTGTTTTTAACAGATTCTAAATTATTAAAACTAAGTGGGTTGCCTCCTTTTTTAAATCATGGGCCCTTTTTAACAAAAAAAGGTGCCAAAAAGCAGACTCTCTGTACTGGTTGTTGAGAGAACCACTCGTGAATGGAGCCAGACTGGATGTCAGCGGCAAAACAACACCCGGCTTAATGGCGGCACTGACCCGGTCTGGAACAGTGACCTTACAGCAGCTGGTGGATGCAGTGGGGCCGGCACTCAACAACACCCAGGCCCTGGGCTCCCTGCTGGGGCTGCAGTCTACACGGATGGCCCAGAGGATCCTTGAGCTCTGGACCCAGAGGCTCTCCATACGTGAAAAGGACCTCCTGAGGGCCTACCAGAGGGGGGAAACCGCACCAGAGGCTGCAGACCCCTATCCAGATATTATCCTGAGCCCAGGCCTGGGAGAAAAGACCGGCCCCCTACTAACTGAAATAAACAAACAGGTTCTGAGATGCAGTACAACTACAAACTGCATTTAAATTTTGTTTTCAATTCTTAAGCACTGAAAATCAACCGTTTTTGTAGTTTTTTACACATTTTTGTAGATTTGTTGGAGGTTTTTAAATAAAACCAACATGGAAAACCAACACACACACACACACACACACACACACACACACACACACACACACACACACACACAGAATGGTGGTCCCTGGGACAAAACCAGTTGAAAACCCCTGTCCTAGAGGAACATTCAACACAAATACACAGATATGTAAAGTCATACATGTGCCAGGTTAACTCCTAACAGACTTTTACATGGTAAAAATAAAAGTTTATCACTTCAAAGTTCATCAGATCATAATCATTTCAGCTAAGAAAATATGTGGTGGACATCAGCTTCAAGTTCTCTATGAGACTGTCTATTCTAGTAAAGTTACACTTCCTATAATTTATTTATATTTAACACAATAATTCAGTGAAGTCTGCCTAAGGTTAACGATGTAAAAACTGAAGGTAGCAAACAAGTTTAGTTTTCACTGTAAAACGTTACAACAAATCAACACCAATAGTCTGAATAAAGAGCTTTAGGAGACGTAATGCTACCTCAAACAGCTGCTCTTACAATGCAGATATGACTTTAAATACTCAGGTTTCAGTTGACCACAGTTTCTGCAGAATAAGAATCTGTGTAAAGAAGTCAAGTTAAATGGTTTGGTGAGTGAAACATCTTTACATAACATTAGATATCTTATGTGCTAGAGCTTATTCTCCGGACACACACAGTCTCCTGTCTCGGTTTAAAAGATTCATCATTAAACTCTGACGCTTCTCTCAGCTGGGCGACCGGAAGCACATCACTTTCAACTGACCAGGTGTCCCACTACTGTGGCTTTGGCCAACAGGGAGCCTGCTACATCGGAGAGACACAGATTAGACACCGAGGAGGATTTCATATCTTTTTCTCACCACGTTTCATGAAACACCTCTTAGTATTAATTCTGGCATGACCTCTCTCTTTCCTGAGAACCTGTGCTTGTTGTGCAAACCCTGCGTCTGAGTCAAAAAGATAGACATCATTTCAAGAAAAGAAACAGTTGTAGCATAAGCATTATTGATTATATAGATTATACAGCTAATATTTATTCACAGGATATAGGTAAAATATAGTCAGAAGATACAGAGAAACATAGATATCTCAACACTAGCTGCTAGTGTTTTTGTTGTGTTTTTTTGCAAAAGTTTACTTTGCAAAAGACCACCTTGAATTTGGCTTCCAAAGCAGACATCAAAGATGAGAGAATCAAAGCTCTCATGTTTTTGAGTATGGGTGTCACTGGGGGTTCACAGTTGAGGAGCTATTCCAGCATGAGATCATCAACTCTGCCTTATTCTTGGTTGACAAAGACGGTTACTTGAAGAAGAGTGCCAAATCACAACTTGGGACTGAGCTGTTGAAGTTGTGTCAACAAATAGATATAAAAGGTCCAGATACCCCCCCGCCAACACACGCCATCATTATCAACTTCATGGCATTGGTGAGAAAGGTGTAACGATCTGGCAGTTAAGATTTTGTAGAAGTATTTTCTGTTAACTGTTAGATCTCTGTAGTTTTGTGTTTGAGTTGTTTTCATGTGTGCCTTCTGTTTCCTGTTTTATTTTGTAGTCTCTGTTCCTTGTGGGTCGTTTCGGTCTTCACTTCCTGTCTTGGTGATTGTCTGTCTAACTCCTCATGTGTTGCACCTGTGGCCAATTACCCCTGCCTTCCCTGTGTATATAAACCTCTGTCTGTCCCTTTGTCCTTGTCGGATTGTCTGTTTTGCTTCTTGGTTTTTGTGGTTCCTGTTCGTCTATCCGCTGTCCTGTGTTCCTGTCCTGCCTTGTCGTGATTCCCTGAGCCTCTTCACTTTGAACCCCTCGTGCTTTGTTTTCCAAGACCCCAGAGCAAGTCCGAGACCCTGGAAGAAATTTGCATTGGTTGAGGCATGGCTAAAGGATCGGCCTTGGGTGAGCCATTTTGTCCCGTACCTCGTGGAGGTGCGGGACAGACTAAAGAAAAACCTCAACCCTCCAGCCTCATCCGCTTACCCGTTTTATGGAACCCGCCTGGCTTTTGGTGGACCCCGCAGCCTGCAGCAGAGGTCTGCGGTTGGTGGCAGAGGTCGGAGCAGTACCCCCGCATCTTTAACCCTGTAGCACCCCTTGTTGTAAAATTACAACGTTACCTTTAACCATCCTAAAAAACAATCTGGCTTTTTCTTGTTTTTTTACCACATTTACATAGTCATTGGGTCCTATTGTTCAGTCTCACAATGTTATTGGATCGTACATTTGTTTATAAGTCACGCCTTCTGGCCATGAACTCACACAACCTCTCAAGGTTTCCTTCGAACAACATCTATTGGTTTCATTGGACTGGATTCATCAGATGCATGTAAGTAAAATGTCTTTTATATTTTTTTTGGTTGTTGTTATAATGTCTAGAGCATGTACATATGTAGTTAGTGTGGAATAGATGCATCAAATTTCTTTTAGAGCTTATTATATAATTGTTGCAATTATACAACACTGGGTGAATGTGGTAGTCACAATAGCTGGCTTGTTGCAGTGGGCTCAAACAGGTTGTGTTCCCTCCACTACACCACTGCCTGAAACAGAGTATTTTCTTTATACATGGATAGTATATACATTCTACCCTTGTGTTGTGTTCTGGTCAAATTTGACTGATTTAAAAGTTTTATCTCTAAAAAATTTACTTAATTTGATCAGCCTGACCTAAAATTCCATGACTTTGTCCATGGAACAATTCAGTTCTGGGGACAGGAATGTTCCTGAATGTGGGGTGTGGATGTAAGTGGGGGGATTCATGTTTTCCTTTTAGTATGATAATTAGAGCCATTAAACCATTTACATTTACATTTAGGGAATTTAGCAGACGCTTTTGTCCAAGCGACTTACCAGGCAGACAGTATTGTCTGCATGGAAAACATTTCTACCCTGAGCACTTGGTCCACCACCCTATCTATTCCTTCAGGTTATGTACTACAATATATAAAACATATATTCATGTTAATTAATTGATGTTTTATTTTCAGAATGCCACCAGCAAGGAGAGAGCCGCGATACACGGTGCAGGATGTTATTGACCTGGTCCAAAATGGAGAGAGTGAGGTTGAGATTGAAATCAGTGACACAGATGAGAGTGATGAAGACTCCCTGTTGCTGATGTGATGCCATGCAACAGATTCCAATCCTTGTTGACGTCATTACATTTTGTAAACAACATGACAGCATCTGAGACGGAAAAGAAAGACAAACTATGGAAACTCAGACTGTGGCTTGATTCATTCAGAGAGAAATGCCTGCAGGTGGTACCAGAAGAGCACAACTCTGTGGATGAGATGATTATTCCTGATGACTCATTTACAGCCAAATATAAGTTCCCCATCAAATCCCGTCGCTGGTACATGTACATCTTCTGGCACACCATCATCCTCGCTGTGATCAATGCCTGGCTGCTCTACAAGTGGGACTGTAAAGCGCTCAAGGTGTCTAGCAAAGAGACAATGAACAGGAGACAGTTTCAGGCACAGCTAGCATCCTCTCTTATCCTGGTAAACGCAACACTTCAAACTCCAAAGAGAGGACGGCCATCTTCAGGCAAAGGGAGCCCAGCAACACAGTCAGTGAGATCAGGAAGCCCTCTGAATGCTCAGAAGAGGCCATCCAAGAGATGTGCAAACCTCCCATTGGACTTACGCAAGGACCTAGTTGGTCATTTCCCAAGGAAGACAGGGAGAGGACGCTGCAGACAGTGCAATAAAGGATACACCAACACGCAATGCAGAAAGTGTGATGTTCGCCTTTGCTTTTTAGACAACAGGGACTGTTTTTGGGACTTTCACCACCAATGAAAGTCTTCATGACCAATGTCATAAAAAGAAAAAAAGAGGGAAAATACGCGCTTTTTAAGAGTTTTATCTTGTTTAATATTTTTAATAATTTTAATAAATGACTTCATAAAAATATGACTAATGTGTGATTATTATTAATGTTATATACCGTTATGGGGCTAAGTAAGCAATCAACCCTGCAAATGAACCCTTAGTTGTTCTGAATTGTTCACACAACGTGAGTACAAATACAGAAATCCTGCTCCCAACTAAGCCCAATGTTGCAATATTACAACATTTCTCTAAAAACGTACATAAACTTCTTTTTTTTTTTAAATCTTTCATTTCTGCATCAAAGGCCTCATACAACATGATCTGAAAGGTCAAATAATTTTTTTTTTTAGGTTTTTCTATATTTGGGTCTTACAGGGTTAAGATATTAACATGCCATTATGATCTATACCTATGCTAGAGAAATTCAATAGCTGGATATTAACATATAATTTATGGTTTGTAACTGTGCTATGGATATCCATTAGCTGAATAAAATTCTGAGCATAAGGCGTCATAGATGTAAATGTCATTATTCTTCATAACCATGTTCAAAAGATGTCTCAGTGAAATATACTATAGTAGCTTTTTTGTAATCCACTTCCTGTTGTCATAAATCCTCCACTCTCCTCTTTTTCACACAATGGAAGGCCCTGATTGCTTCGTAAATACTCTCACATTGGCTTTACGGGCCACTGTAGGTAAGTGGAGATGTGGATGACAGAAGTGCGACCAACAGTGCAACAATGAAGATAGGAGCATTGTTTTCTCTCCTGCTCAGTAAAACACACTTTGTGATGACGTGTTGTTTTCATCTGTACATCACATTCACTTTGTTGAGGCGGCCATTCAGGTTTATCTTTATAGCATAGACAAATGTCCTCACAGCGGCGTCTGCTCCAGCACCTGCTCCGGTCCCAGCTCCGCGCCGGAGGCTCCCAGCTGATGTCTCTCATTCTCCGGCGTCAGTGGTCCTCCCAGCGATGTCTGCTCCAGCGCCTGCTCCAGTGCCTGCTCCACGCCGGAGGCTCTCGGCTGACGTCCCGTGTGTTTCGGTGTCGGAGATCGTCACACCGGTGTTGGCTCCAGTCCCTGCTCCAGTGCCTGCTCCAGTGTCTGCTCCGCGCCTGAGGCTCTCGGCTGACGTCCCGTGTGTTTCAGCATCGGTGACCCTCACACCGGCGTTGGCTCCAGTCCCTGCTCCAGTGCCTTCTCCAGTGCCTGCTCCGCGCCGGAGGCTCTCGGCTGACGTCCCGTGTGTTTCGGCGTCGGAGATCCTCACACCGGCGTTAGCTCCAGTACCTGCCCCGAGCCGGAGGCTTCCGGCTGGCGTCTCTTCTCTTCAGGCGTCGGAGGTCCTCGCTGCACCTGCTCCTGTCCCCGCTCCATTCCCTGTCCCGCGCCGGAGGGTCCCGGCAGACGGCACTTTGGTTCCAGCGTCTGAGGTCCTCGCGGTGCCAGCTCCAGTTCCTACCCCACGCCCGGGGCTGAGGTCGGAGCTCTTGCCCTCTGCCCCTGACCGGTCTTCGAGCTGCCCGCCTGAGGAGCAGGATGAGCTTCCGTGCTTGGCTCCTGACCGGCCTCCAGGTCGTCCAGCGGAGCCCTTGAACTCTGCCCCTGAGCGGCCACGGCGCCGCCCCCACGAGCCTCAGAACTCTGCCCTTGTGCGGCCACGGCGCCGTCCTCCCGAGCCTCTGCGCTCAGCCCCGAAGCGGCCACGGAGCCGTCGGGTTGAGACTATGTACTTTGTCCCTGACCGGCCTCTGGGCCGCCCTCCTGAGGAGCACCCGTGCTTGGCTCCTGTCCGGCCTCTGGGCCGTCCACCTGAGACATTGTGCCAGGTTCCGAAGCGGCCACGGAGCCGTCGGTCCGAGAACCTGGGCACGTCCCGGATTCCCTCCTCCGGTTCCCCCCTCCTCCCTCCCGTCTCGGTTTTGTTTTTTGAGCCGTCTGGTATCCGGCCCTTGAGAGGGGGGTTCTGTAACGATCTGGCAGTTAAGATTTTGTAGAAGTGTTTTCTGTTAACTGTTAGATCTCTGTTTTGTGTTTGAGTTGTTTTCATGTGTGCCTTCTGTTTCCTGTTTTATTTTGTAGTCTCTTTTCCTTGTGGGTCGTTTCGGTCTTCACTTCTTGTATTGGTGATTGTCTGTCTAACTCATGTGTTGCACCTGTGGCCAATTACCCCTGCCTTCCCTGTGTATAAAAGCCTCTGTCTTTCCCTTTGTCCTTGTCGGATTGTTTGTTTTGCTTCTTGGTTTTTGTGGTTCCTGTTCGTCTACCCGCTGTCCTGTGTTCCTGTCCGGCCTTGTCCTGATTCCCTGAGCCTCTTCACTTTGAAGCCCTCGTGTAAGCTCCCTTGTCTTTTTGTTTAGTTTAGTTCTTTTTACATTAAATAAGTTGTTTTTGTTAAACATCTCTGCATCTGGGTCCATCTCCTTCCACAATCGTGACAAAAGGTCTCCTTAAAGAAACTTGATCCACCCATCAAGACATTCCACGACTTTGCTATTGCTTTGACATTTATGGTCACCAAAGCTGGAGGCAACTGTGATGAGATCCATATCGTTTTCGACACTTACCGAGAGGACAGCATCAAACATGGAGAGAGGGAGAGAAGAAAACTAAAAAACATGGTTGTTCTTGATGTGATATCACCAAACCAAAATGTTCCAGTGGTATTAGTAGGAGCTTTTGGTCATCTTCCATTAGCAAAACTGCTTTTCAGGCATTCTATGTTTAGTGGCTGACCAATTACAAAGGCACCAAATCACTATAGCTTATCACCACAAGCATGGATTGTGTCAGTGGTGAGTGCTACTCTATTCCCTCGGCTCAACTGCAAACATGAGGAAGCTGATGACAGGATGATATTCCATGTGCAGGATATTTTTAAATCAACGTACAGGATCTACATCACTGACACTGTCATCGGGTGACACAGATGTCTTTGTGTGCCTATTATACCACATACAACGGGGATAGCGTGGCCTAGGGGATAGAGCGGGTGTTCTGCAACAAGAAGGTTGCCGGTTTGAATCCCACTCTTTCCCATCTGCATGCCTAAGTGTCCTTGGCAAGATACTGAACCCCTAAATGGCCCCTCATAAATGTTGAGTGTTCTAAAAATGTAAGTCGTTTTGGACAAAAGCCTCAGCTAAATGACATGTAATGTAACATAACAGTCAATTGGAAAAGACTTGGCCTCCAAGAGCTCTGGCTTATCCGCAACTCAGGAGTGAAAAGATCAGTATTACCACTTCATGATATCTGCAAAGTGCTGGGAGCCACAGCTAACAGAGAGTGCAATACAAATGGCGGAAACATTCTTGGTCAAATGTTTCAAACCATCAACAGACATGGAGACATTTGACGACCTGCGAATTGCTGCATTCGATAGTAATATCCTTAAGATGGACTTTGAGAGGACCGCTTGCACTTCAACAAATGCAAGAAAACATGTACAAAGAGCCTATTATCAACAGCAGCTTTGGGTCAAAGCACCATTTACAGACGCCACCTCAATCTTAAATGCAGATGCTTATGGTTTTGTAAGAAAGGGCAGTTTATTAGCCCCTGAGATTGTCATCTCAAAACCTGAAGGTTTGCCAGATCCCTGCTCATGGGGCAAGTGTGCACACAAGAATGGATGTCCCTGTCGGGTAGCTGGTATCCGTTGTTGCAAGTACTGCAAATGCAAGGGAGGCAATAGTTGTAAAAATTGTATCACTGAGTGACCTCTAATCATCATCCCCATACCTGGACTCCTACCAGTACCTGGACCTGAAGTGTTACCTTGCAACACAGGGAATAAACCTGCTATTTTGTATTTTTCACTTTAAGTTAACGCGGCAATGATAATAGCAAAGTTGGATATAAAATATCGGTGTATCAATTAAATGCTTGTTTTCTTTCTTTAAAAAAAGTCCTGCGTTTGTATACAATTGTATTTATACCTTGTATATATTGCCTAATTTGCATATTGTATTTTATTTTAGAGACAAAGTGTAATACAAAAAGTATTTATCTTAATATAAAGATTAATCTGGTAGAAATTGATGAGGATATCTATAAAGGGGGGGAAAAGTCCATTTCAGGACTTTCATCCCAAATAGAGATTTTGGCACACATCCCACGTTGTTCAATGGAGTAATATTGGTCTATAACAGTTGAGATATTCTCCGCTAAATGAAGCACATACAAATCTTCCCCAGAACCTAGACTACAGGCAACATACTACTATTTGTCCGTCCAAAGTGCCCTGTAATTAAAGCAAATGTATTTACAGATAACAGGGTTAAAAAAACAAAGTCAAAAAAAGAAAAATACTGGAAACCTAAAAAGACTGCAGAATATTTTACTGAATAGGTGCATTCCGAACAAGGTAAACTGTGTACAAGGTGACAGCCTGACAAGGTCACTTAAGGAAACCTGATGAACCACGGAAAGACGAAAAAGGAAAGCACAGAAACCTATATACACGAGGGAGGCAGGGATAATTAAACAGAGGTAAAACAAATAACGAACAGGTGCAGATAAAGACAGGGGCGGGAAACAGGACAAAGACAAGAGGTTAAGCTACAGACACACATGAACATCATTTCAAAAATGAAACAGGAAGCGAAGAATTCAGGGGAAAACAACTAAACACAAACCTTAACACAAGGAAACCCAGGTAAGTCAATAAACCAAAGATTCCATAAAACAGACCCAAAAGTGGGAGATGATTCCACAGGAGAGGCGTTTGGCAGCTGTAAGCTCTGGCTCCTACTCTACTTTTAGAGACTGTAGGGACGACAAGTAAGCCTGAATTCTGGGAGCGCAGTACTCAAGTGGGTTGATATGGTGATATCAGCTCTTTAAGATATGATGGTGCCATATTATTAAGGGCCTTGTAGGTGAGGAGGAGAATTTTAAATTCTATTCTACATTTAACTAGCCTGACGTTGTCAGACTCACAATTCTAGTCAGAATGTGAGTCTGAGACCGCTCCATTGGGATTTCATTATGGGGCGTGTTTCAACTGACCAGGAAGTAAAATTCCCCTTCGCTCAATTGGACACACCTACAACCAATCAGAGCAACGTAGTATGTGACGTATGCTAAGCAACGCATTGTCAGTTATTTACTAACCCGCACACCGGACGCTTCAGCGCAGCGCCAAGCCATAAATAACAGCTGGCTCCCATGTTAAAACTGTGTGCCGCTCACACCGGAGGCTGAAGCACCGCGAGGCAGTCTTGGCGCAGCACGGTGCTTCAGCCTCCGGTGTGACCGGCACAAAGCCGTGCAGCGATCTACTGGATCAACGGGTGATATTATTAGCGCTGCCCGGCGGTTCAGCGTCGCTTC
>JAFBJV010031607.1:1116558-1134602 GCA_016801935.1 Platichthys stellatus | reverse complement strand
AGCAGCTCGACTGTTTTTTTTAACCTAAATTCCCTCACACTACTCCCCTCCTCCAGTCCCTTCACTGGTTACCAGTGGCTGCTCGCATCCGGTTCAAAACACTAGTACTTGCGTACCATGCTGTGAACGGATCCGGTCCAGTCTACATCCAGGACATGGTCAAACTTTACACCCCACCCCGTTCACTCCGCACTGCGAGCTAAACACTCATCAAAAACACGACTGTTTTCCGTCCTGGCTCCTAAATGGTTGAATGAGCTCCCCATTGACATCCGGACATCAGAAAGTCTACACATCTTCCGCCGAAAAACTAAAAACATACCTCTTCCGACTTTACCTTGAATAAAAAAAATAAAAAAAAACACTAACAACTTTTTGAAACTAACACTTTAGTAGCACTTAAATGGCACTTACTTATAGCACTTTGTAGTTTTGCTTTATTTGAAGAAATTGTACTTTCTTGATTCTTGTCGTCCTTGGTATGTACCCCTGGGTTTGAATGCACTTATTGTAAGTCGCTTTGGATAAAAGCGTCAGCTAAATGAAATGTAATGTAATGTAATGTAATGTGCCAATAGTATTTGAACATTGTCCCTTTATTTCTGATGCAGATTTTGCATCAATACTGGCCCACACACTGTATGGTGACACAACAAGATGAACATGCATTTTGAATCAATTAACTATATTACTGTATAAATATTTCATTTTGCTAATTTATTATATATATAACCCCACTGCTTGTTGTTAATATATGAATGGCTTACAGGATGCTATTGATTGATGTGTACCAGAGGTTATATAGAAGTGGGCATAGGCTGTGCTGATGGAAATGTGTAACCGGTCTCTCCTTTGTGTCGTATGCTCTTCGTTGTGTAACAATTTATGAAGTGGAAGACTGGGACTTGATTTTCGGCAGTGGACTTTTATTGCTGTTCAGAGTTTCAGCAGAGGAAAAGAAAACAGCGTTGGTCAATTGGTCACATGCCGCTCTCAGCCAGCTCCAATGCATTCTTAGCACATTTACAAATCTTGCCTAATAAAAACAAAAAGGCCTGTATAGGAAATAATACATGCGAAAAATACTTAAGTATTCATGAAAATAAATAAAAAAACTAAAATTTACAATTGTTTTTGAATGTATCACATTCACTCAAACCACAGTCACACATGAAAAGATTCACATTGGCTATTTACCTCAACAAGAGTACTATGCAACAAAACATACCTGTTCAGAGTTTCAGCAAAAGAAAAGAAAACAATGTTGGTCATTTGGCCACATGCTTAACATAAAAAAAGATATGGTTCAACAGGCATACTTCAGGACACAAAATGGCGAATGCCAACGCAAATGCACAGAAAAATACCACATGTTTGCTGCTGTACTAAAAAAATCTGTATGTTTACTTAGTATTAGGAAATGTCTTGTGTTATCTGTTGTGCCTCTGCACTTTATATGTTTCACTGGGGGAGAGTGGGAAACGTTGTATCGATTCCTTGTATGTCTTGAACATGTTAAGAAATTAAAAATAAAGCTACTTTCTTATTTTTATCTTTATCTAGTTGAAACACTCTGAACTAACTCACAAATGAAAATGAACCATAAAAAAATTAAACGGCTCAACTGCTATAATCTTAGAATACAAATGAACATATAAACAACTAACATATACCTTCAGCTAAGAAATGTAACCATTAGTGTCAGCTCCAATGCATTCTAGAGCTTGGAAAATAAACACAATGTCCATCCGCGACCATAGAGGGCGCCAAACCCATGTAAAAACCCAATACAATAAACCATTAATTAACAAAAGCGGAGGGATTTTTGGTGGAATGCACTATTAGTTCTAATACCTGCTACATATGCACTACACCACTGATTCTCTACAATCCTCAGTCTGTTGGATGGATATCCATGGCAGCTCCGCTCAGCAAGGATGGACCTCCTTTCCCAGCTGAATGGGAGGATTTAGCATTCTGGCCTTGAGTTCTGTTTGTTAGACCTCGTGAAGTGCAAGGGCTCCTTCAACAAGGATGGAGTATGGAAACTTTTGGACTCTATTTTCTTCACAGAGACCAGGGATTAGACCGTGTTCCCTTCCCTTTGCATTACAAACTTAATTATTTGCAGTCTCTTTTTGAAGCTGATCTTGCTGCTTTAAGCTACTGTATATCTGTAAAACATAGCCATTTGATTATGAGCCAGTCTGTGCTGTTAATTAGCATAGTTTCTGCAAATGTCAGGAAGAAAAACCTGCCAGGGGGCCGCAAACAGTTGATTGAGACCTGCCACTGGTCCTGTAGGATTTAAGCAAATTGAAAATCTGATTTATGTAGGGGACTGATTAATTAATCTGAATTGAATAACTTTATTTTCATTCATTCATTTTTGCAATTGAGTTTATAAAGCACTTTGAAACCTTGTTTAGAGAGATGCTATACAGTGTGTCTGTGTGTACAATTAGGAGCAGATTTTTTCAATTTTGTTTGAATTAAGTACAAAGGCAGGGTTTGATACACAAAAAGGCAGTCCAAGAAATCTGGCAGAGGTATCCAAAATCCCCTAGGCAAACACAGGTTAGAATGTCCAGAAAACTGGTCGTAACAGGAGGGCATACAGAGGAAGATAATGCTGGAGCGCTGATACGATCTTGCACAGAAGGAGAGTAGCACAGGTTTTAAATACACATGAGACAAGACAATTGCAACAAGTGCAACAAATTAGGGAGGAGCAGGTAATCACAGGAGTGGGAAACACAGACTATCCTGGAGAAGGGACTTGGTGCCATTCTAGTTTGAATGTTTTATGAAGATTCATTTATTTGGAGGGAATATTCCAGAGAATTTCTTTATATTTATTTTTTTCTCTAAAACCTTTTAGATTTTTTTTTTTTTGCACTCACGGTTGCGGTCAGGTAGAATTACAAGAAAGCCCCCCCCCAAAAATGTAATAATGACTAAAGCATGGTTGCTGTTGTTGCCTTTATTTTCTCATGGTATTTGCATGGTTGTTGTTAACATTTCAATCATGAAATAAGATTTATTTAGAATACAGACATTTATATATATCAGCAGTGTTAATATTATTTAATGAGCGACAAGACTTTATGTGAAAATACGGTATTATCATACCCCAAAAAAATTGATAGCATCCTACCGCTACGCACTCGCAATCTTATTTTAAGGTTGTTGTTAATAAAGTTACCATAATACATTGAAACGATATTATAATCAATATCCGAATTTTTAAATCCTTTTTTTTTTGGGAGAAAATACTACATTTTAGGGTCTCTGTCCCAGCTTGCCGGTGTAGGCAAGACATCTTAGGTTCCCCTCCGTTTGAAGTGAGGGTCCCAAAAAACTTAGTTTGAGGGGTATAAAGCCTTACCTTTCTGTCCCAACAGGTATTGAGACAACCTACCCCTACACGTGAACGCATTAAATGAAGTGGAAGGGCTAAGGGGTAGGGCCAAGGGAAGAAATAGAATTGGACCTTAGTTTCAGTGTATCTACAATTCCCTCCTTTCACATTTGAGGGAGGGCTGTCTGTATCATTTATTAATAAAGATATATCAGCCTCCAATCATACATATATTTTTCATGTGCTTAAAAAGGAAGCATTTTGATTGTGTTTGTTTTACTACCCTCTGACTGTCTACATCTGTATATTTGTCATAAATTCACCAAACAAACTAATCTGCATATTTAAACATACCATTTCTTGATGTAAGTCATTAGCTGCGGAAGTTCTGTAGTTATATGTTTTAGTATTTTTTTTTATCCTATTCACCTGCAGTGCCAACTGGCAAATGTATTCAAATGAGCACATTTTTATTAGTTAAAGTCTAATATGCATATCAAGGGGGCGATTTTGATGACGTCATTAGGTACAAATTTGACTGTATTCACCTGTAGTGTCTACCCTGAAGTACATTACATTAGCCTGTATGCCCTATCTTATTACATTATCTAGTAGCTCATGCGCATACACGTGCCAACAGACATCAAATGAGACTTGATCCCCTGCCCTTTTTTTTCTTCGAGAGAAAGTGCCCTTTTTCTGGTATGCTTTTTATTTTTATTTATAAAAAATTTGTAATAAATTAATATTATACGCTAACTCAGCTTCCCCATCAACAAATATTTTAATTGAAAAAAATTAGGGTTAGGTTTAGGGTTACACCGAACACCTTCATTTAACGGGTTACATACAACAAATGGAGAAAGCAGAATCGCGGACTGCCCGAAAAATTAATGTAAAAGCAAGACAAATCTTCCCAAAAATTAAACAGAAACTGAAGCAGTACTGACATTGAACTCATCACATGGCAATTACAGTAAGTCAAACATCATTTGGCCAGTGTTTGTGTTTCAAGTAAATCTGGTTTGATGCATAAACATTGACCATTTAACAAAATACATTAATTAAGAAAAGAAACAAAAACAACACAAGTCAAAAATAATTATTTTAACCTTTTTGGAAGCTTTTCCAAACTATTAGGAGTTATTCAACTATGTGACTGTCAGTGCAGTTCCGTTGTGCTTGGGTCCATGTAACATACTGAAATGTAACCACAACATCTTAAAGACACCTTTACATGTTTTACATTGACCATTAATATTTGGCAGAAACTTAAACTGATAGCTTAAAGTCATATTGCAGATATCTTTCATGTTTATCCACCATGGTTTAATACACTGATGTACTTAAGATCACTCTCAACATGTTCAAAAATCTCCATCCTTTTACAGACAAACAAGGCATTGAAGGGCGTAGCAGCAAAGTCTATCAGCGTACAACTGTATGCAATTCACAAACCAACCCTCAGTATTTACTACAGTTATGAATGAGGCGAGTTGCAATACTAAAATAAATAATATACTTTGAATGCATAAAGTAGATATCATATTTGAATTTAATTCTGAATAATATTTTTTGTGTTAAGAGCCTCAACACAAAATATGTGATTGGCATATATGACATATATTATACATGTACCTACACAGTTGTTATAGCATCTGTAAACCATACCATGTTTTGTTTCATTCTGATATATTATCAATATTTAGCTGGAGTTTGACTGCAAGTTTGTGCAAGATAAAGTGGAGTGAGAGAGAATGGTCGATCAACTAAAGTCTCGGTTTGTGAGGATCATGGGGGCTACCAGGGTCCAGATGTACAGGGCCAAACATACCCAGCTGGAGGTGATCTTCACCCACACTGCTGGCCACTTGTTACTTATGGTGTAGTCTGCGTCAGGGCTGTCGGAAAACACACAAAAGGCCTTTCAGTAATCATAATTGATCTATTTCTCATGATTCAAGCTGGATAATAATATTCCACATAGCTTAAAAAGAGAATGAGCCTTACCATAGGGCTTTGAATTGAGGTATTTAATGTTACATTTTTCTTTGACTTTTATAACTGGGACATGCAGATGTTCCATAAGGAGTTATTACGATTACTTATAGTCAAGAAAGTCCTCATCAGTACTAAATACAAATTACATTTCAATCCCCTGATACTCTTAGTTATACTGCTATAGCTCTAGAACAGGGGTCACCATCCTTTTTGAAACTGAGCTACTTCAAAAGTACTGAATAGTACGAAGGGCTACTTGTTTGATACAAACTTCCTGAATAACAAACTTGCCCAGATCACCTTTTAATAATAATAATAATATATGTGAAGAGACTGTTTGATCACGTCAATGTTAATTATTCCTCACAATAATTATTAACAATGATTTGCACAACATTTATTTCAGTCAATCTGTTTCAACATTTGAAAGTCAGAGGTAACACATTTCTGATATTTATGTAAATATCTTTGTTTTGTTTGAATAAGCACATTGGTTGAAAATCACACCTGATATTTCTTTTTTTAATTACCATTTGTAAAAAATGTAAGGAAATCATTAACTGTCATATCTTCAAATCATGTCTTGTTTGTACTAACCACCATTTGTAACATTTTTGAACAAATCATGAACCCTGTCCCATGTTTATACAAATGATCTGCAGATGTCTGTTAGTGGGAAGCCTGGCATTGCATCCTGTTCACCAATGTACTGTAATCTGGTCTATAATTGGACACTGCAACTCTGAATGAGTATTGTAGATGTGCGTCAGTAAGGCGTGTTCTGTGTTTGCTCTTGATGAAGTTCATGTTAAAAAAGGCTGATTCGCAGAGATAGGTTGAACCACAAAGGCAGGCAACTTTCAAAGCTGCTGTGCATTTACCTTTGTACTTTTCTGTGTCCACAAGGCACCAACAGTTTGGAGCAGATTGATGGGTTTGAGGTAGAGGTCATTTTGCAACGTTTCAATCTCCAACTGTCCAGCATCCAAGTTGAACATAGCACTTAGTTGCTCAGCAAAGCATGTTATGTCCACTTGCATGAAAGTATTTTATGATGAATGACACACATGGCTCAAGTTGATCAAAGTCACAAAACCTGTTCTCAAACTCTTGCCCTAGTCTGTTTATGACTTGAGAGTACTTTTCTACAGCTTTTTCAAAGGCCAAAGTTGCAGAAGCATAGTCATCAATACTGACTGTACGGAGGGAAAGTGCAGCACTTTTTTTATCTGTAAATGCACAGAGAAAAGGTTCATCTTAGCTCTAAATTCGTTTACAGCTTATCGTGTAAGCTAAAGTCTTACCCTCGCCTTGCAGCTCACAGTTTAAATGGTTCAGTTTCCCAGTGATGTCCGTTAAAAATGCAAGGTCAAGTATCCACTCAGTGTCCTCGATTGCATGAACTGTTTGATTTCGCCCAAAAGTGACAAAAAACGCTGCAAAATTCGTCCCCTGCTGTGCCTTCAGTTTTCTGTATGTAGTTATAGGTCACCATATTCAGCTGACAGCTCCTCCAATAGCACCTTGATTGTCCTGTATTTTGGGGCTTTGGAGCGGATGCCACTTATCGTCTTCACGACAGGAGTCATCACATGATCAAAAACGGTTGCTTTTGCACATATCAGCTGGTGAATGATGCAGTGGTAATGTAGAAATGTTGGGAAGTCAGGGTCACCTTTGCATTACACAATGAAGCCTGCATTCCGGCCCGTCATGGCGGGAGCCCCGTCGGTTGTCACCAACATCAGCTTTTCTAATGGTACCTTTTTCTACACGAAGAACTTCTTCACCACGATGTAGATGTCAATTCCCCTCGTTGTTGTCTTCAGGGGCAGAAGTGTCAGGATGTCTTCTTTTATGAAGAAATCATCAAACACCATTCGGATAAACATCATCAGCTGAGCTTTACTGGGGGTGTCCACGGACTCGTCGCACTGGATGATAAACCACCTGCACTTAACCAAATCCCGGTCCATTTGCTCCGTCAAGTTTTTGGACATAGCCGACACTCTTCTAACCGTCGCACTTGCCCCCAGTTTGACCGCGGAGAGAAGGCAGATGGCATCGGGACCATTATTCTCGTCTTTGAACACAGTGATGGCAACTATCATCATTACTTCTTTCAAGACCTCCCCGTCCAAAAAGGCTTTCTTGTTCTTTATCAAACAATGTTCGGCTCTAAACAAAGCTTCAGTTGCTTTTTGTGATTTTATCATCGGCCTCGTGAAAAAAGACAGTTGTTGGCCCAAAGCTGCCTTTAAGTCACAGGCTTTTTCTGTTCGTAGTGCGCTGCCAAGTGGGTAGTTAGCACGGAAGCTTTTGTGACACGTACTGAAGTGTCTCTCCACCTTGTGCCGCTTTGCAGTCGTAACAGCTGCCCCGCAAATGAGACACATTTTATTTCACTGTCATAAAGAAAAACTCAATAGCGCCTCTAAAAAAGAATAGAGTAAATTAGCTCCGTGGTATAATTCCCAGACAAATGAGTTAAAACAATTATCAAGAAAACAAGAAAGGAAGTGGCGCTCCAGCAACCATGTTGAAAATCGAATAGACTGGAAGAATAGTGTTAAAGAATATAAAAAGGCTCTCCACAAAGCAAGAGCCGCCTACTAGTAGTATTCCTCGATCCCTAAATAGAAATATCTTTATGACCTTTTTTAATGATAAAATTCAAACTATTAGAAATAAAATCAACCATCTGCCCTCAATTAGCACTAATACCCTCCCAACAACAGAGATCTCAGAAACGGCTGAGAATCCTAACAGTTACTTAGACAGCTACTCTCTGATCACCCGTGATAAGTTTACCAAAATAATCTCAGGTTCTAAACCAACAACCTGTATTTTAGATCCCATTTCCTACAAAATTACTTAAAGAAATTCTGCCCCTTATTGATAGTTCGTTACTTAACATTATCAATCTGTCATTATCATCAGGTTATGTACCACAGTCTTTTAAAATAGCTGTAATCAAACCCCTACTCAAAAATACTACCCTAGACCCAGAGGTTTAAGCCAATTACAGGCCAATATCTAATCTCCCCTTCATGTCTAAAATCTTAGAAAAAGTTGTAGCCAATCAGCTGTGTGAGTTTCTCCAGGAAAATAATATATATGAAGACTTTCAGTCGGGGTTTAGAGCCAATCACAGTACAGAGACAGCCTTGGCAAAAGTCACCAATGACCTTTTAATAGCCTCAGATCGGGGACTTGTGTCTGTATTCATTCTGTTAGCTCTCAATGCAGCATTGAACACTATTGACCATCAAATGTTATTACAAAGACTCAAACAGTTAATTAACATTAATGGAACCGCCCTTAAGTGGTTTAAATCATATTTTTCTGATCGCTCCCAATTCGTGCAAATTAATGATGAGTCATCTGTGCGCACCAAAGTTAACCAGTTATACTTTTCAATAAAACCTGAACAAAGTAATCAATTAACTAAACTTCGAACATGTCTCAAGGACATGAAAACCTTGATGACCCGCAATTTTCTCTTATTAAACTCAGACAAAACAGAGGTTATAATACTTGGCCCCAAACACCTTAGAGATACATTATCTAATGATATAGCTGCCTTATTAACTTAATATAGCTGCGCTAGACGACATTGCCCTTGCTTCCAATGAAACAGTCAGGAACTTGGGAGTGATCTTCGATCCTGATTTATCATTTAATAGTCACTTAAAACAAATTTCTAGGACCGCCTTTTTCCACTTGCGTAATATCTAAAAAATTAGACATGTCCTTTCACAAAAAGATGCAGAAAAACTAGTTCACGCCTTTGTTATATTGAGACTGGACTATTGTAAATCATTATTATCAGGCTCCAGCAGTAAGTCGTTAAAGACTCTACAGCTTGTCCAAAATGCCGCAGCACGTGTCCTGACGAGAACAAAGAGAAGAGAACACATTTCTCCAGTATTAGCATCGCTACACTGGCTTCCAGTTAGATCTAGAATAGAATTAAAAATTCTCCTCCTCACCTTCAAGGCCCTTAATAATATAGTGCCTTTTTACCTTAAAGAGCTGTTAGTACCTTATAAACCCACTAGAGCACTCCGTTCCCAGAATTTAGGCCTACTTGTCGTCCCTAAAGTCTCTAAAAGTAAAGTAGGAGCCAGAGCTTTTAGCCATCAAGCCCCTCGGCTGTGGAATAATCTACCACTTTCAGTTCGGGAGGCACACAAAATCTGTTCGTTTAAGAGTAGGCTCAAAACCTTCCTTTTTGATAAAGCTTATAGTTAGAGCTAATTAGTGCGGCAGAACGTAACTTGTTCTATTTATGACACATGACACACGCAGCTTCTCTTTCCAGCTTCTCCTTCCTCTTCTCCATCCCTATCCCCCTTCCCCGGAATCCCTTTGCTTTATCAACCGCAGATCTAGGGCCTCTGTGGCCGCCCCATGGATTGCGATTTGTGGATCGCGCACCGGGGGTCTCGGTGTTGGATCCAGTGTGACGGATTCTGTGTCATGTGGGCTGATCGTGGTGCTGGCGGCGGACCCTGTGTTGCGTTGGCATTGGGTACCGGCGGAGGACCAGGACCGCGGTGGTGGCTCGTGATGGGTCCTGGTGGGCGGCGGTGGATGGTGACTGAGGACTGGAGTGGCGTCTGGTCTGGATGGTGGATCGTGGTCCTGCTGGTTTCTGACCACGGACTGTGATTGCAGCGGGACTGCTTGGCATGTCATGTTGGGGTTATCCTTCGGGATGTCTACCCTCATCAAATGCTGCTAGAAACTTTGATTATTGATCATTGATGATGTTTTCCTACACGTGGCATCTATTGCACATGTGTCGGTCCTGTGAGAGAGGGATCCCTGACATGTGGCCCTCTCTGAGGTTTCTACATATTTTTACCCTGTTAAAAGGGTTTTTAGTAGTTTTTCCTTACTCTGGCTGAGGGTTAAGGACAGAGGATGTCACACACTGTTAAAGCCCTATGAGATGAATTGTAATTTGTGAATATGGGCTATACAAATAAAATTTTATTGATTGATTGATTGATGGTATCGCGAATCAGAGATCGTAATGGTGGATCCTTTATAGTGATAATAATGGCAGATGCTGTATCTAGCTGGCTGATCATGATAATAATAGCGGATCCTGTATCGCATTGGCATCCGATAATGGTGTTGGACCACGATTGAGGTGGCAGCTGATGGTATATCCTGATCCCCAGTGGACTATGTCTGTGGACTATGGTGGCATCCGATCTTGATGGTGGATCATGATAGTGATGGCTGCTGACCATGGATGTTGGAATCGACCCCTGGAGGGAGGCCGGACACCTCTCAGGTAATAAATAGAGGAGCAACTCTTTGCTTTTCCTGTGTGCTGAGGATTAGACAAGAACTTTTCCCGGTTACTCCAGATGATCCAGCCACTCAAAGAGAGCAATCATCCAGACGTTTGTATTTTTATTTTTAACTTAATTTTACTTTTTCACCTTTTTTGTAAACTCTTTTTATTTTAAGTTATTTTGTAAAGACTGCAGCAAAAGTCTTTCAGTTGCAGGCCAATGTCACAGACTTTTCCCAGATCCACAGTCAGCTGCTCCACAGCTGCTTATCCTTGCAGAAGGACGGAGAAACTTCTTCAAGGAGAACAAGACGAATTCTCTCCTGTTTCCGGGCCCAGCTTGATCCCCTCTGCCACCGCCGTACCAGCTGATCGTTTGCTCTCGAGGCCCCTCACACCATCCGATTTTCTTCCCGGAAAATGCTGCTTGCGCATGAATGAACCATGGAAAAGCTACAAGTAGGAGGCTTATGTCTGGGAAGAGACTAGTTTAATAATAAGCGTGTCATTATTTGTGTATGTTTTGTGAAAGACCGCCATGTCCACATTGTTCAGTACCATCGCGTTGTGACGAATCTGTGTTTCCGGCTGCATCGCCCCACTGTTATCGTCAGACCCAATTTGCAGAGATTTTTACCTATTGAAAGACAAGTACACAGCTGGACGGACCTTACTTGGTCCGCTTGAGTACAGAGTGGTAAAGTTACCGCAAAATGGTCTCTGGAGGGGTTTGATATCTCCTCGGATCAAATTGTTGCAAGTTTCCTTTATCTCCTTCTCTCTCTTTTCTCCTAAACCCACCTACACACACTTTCCAACCTACATCCACACAATTCACGTTTGATACACATTCTGGGACCTAGTTAGTGTGGTTGCATCTCGACGCCATTCTGCGCTTTGAACCACAAGATAGAGCAAAGTATCCTTTGTTCTCGACTTCCCTTTGTTCAAACCGCGCGGTTCTACCGCCATCTTCAATTCGGCCATACAACGTCATCAACGTCACTTAGTATGCCATATTTATTCCCCTCCTCTGACACACACACACATATATAGACATACATATATGTTAGTAGTAGTTAATAGTAGTCATTGATTGACATTGATGCTATTATCTTTAATAAATTCTAGTGTATTTAAAGTACCATTATTTTGTGATTATTTGTGGATATGTATATGAATACAGCTAGATTATGATAGCCTGTGCTCGAACTTAAACCCTTCACTGTTCATTATATAATCATTAATAATAAATATTGAGATTACTAATTGAACCGTTCCAAACTGAGAATGATCTTTACAGACTAATTGTTGGTCCATGATACAAGGATGGTGCCCCGTCTTTATTGATCATTTTATTGTTTTCCATTAATAATTTAATTATTCTTAATTGATAACTTTATTATTGGTAATTAATAATTGTATTATTTTAATAATCATATTTTGTGATTTTTAATAATTAGCTAACATCAAGTCTGCCTACTATTGCACAACATTGACTATGATTACAACCAGACTGCTTGATATACAATATGTCTCCTTAAGATACTCGACCATTACTGACAATAATCCATCAATTCATTGACCTTCCATTATGCTACAGAGTGTTTAGTCTAATCAATAATGCAAATACCCTTATCTTTCTGATGTTCTCCATTTCACCTGGCATCTATTGCAATTTTGTCCGTCATGGGAAAGGGATCCCTCACATGTGTCTCTCTCTGAGATTTCTACATTATGTTTTACCCTGTTAAAAGGTTGTTTTTTTCCTTCCTCATGTTGAGGGTTAAGGGAAGATGATGTCACACCTTGTTAAATCTCTATCAGACAAATTGTGAGTTGTGAATATGGCCTATTCAATTTAATTTGATTGATTAATCATTGATGAATGCAGAATCTTCACCTAACAAATGTATTTAAAAAAGGCCATGAATTAGATTAGATTAGATGCCAACTCTGTACTTACGTCTGAAAACCATTTACTCTGGCCCTCATGTTATTATATTATTTGGGCATTTCAGTCCATTTACTTTAGCACTTACGTTCTAGATTAGTAGTAATTACAGTAAAATATAAATACAGACCATTTAGATAAATAGATTGAATAGATAGAATCATTTTATTGTCATTCCACAGTGTACAATATACTTTAGCAGCAATCCCCAAGATGCAATATATACATACGAATTAAATGAAAAAATAACGATAATTAAAAGTTGGTCGCTGTGCAGTTAGCTATAGCAGCTAAATTGCTCCCGTTGGTTGTTCTGAAATCAAAATTTCTCAAGGAGCAATAGTATACTTCTACAAGTAAATTTTCAGCAACTACTTTAGTTGTTACCGATGGAAATAAGATATTATTATTATTTGTTAATGATACATTTTCAGTTGCAAAACATTAGTAGGAGTAGTAGATGGGGACACTTAGAAACTCTAGAAATATAGCAGTGGTTGAATTAATCTTTATCACCACACCATAATCATTCATTATAATAAATATTACATTTAAACAGGTCAAAATGTATCACTTAAATGTTCTGTCTTAACTGAACTCCTGTATTGTAGACCCAGAGTAAACAATGTAGGTGGTTTGTTGAGAGGGGGTGTACTGACCTATACCAGTTGGTAAGGGTCATCATGATGTACAGTGAGGCCAGGAAGAGCATGAAATGGAAGAAGGAGTAGCTGTACTGAACCATGTCCCGCTCATTGTCCTCTATCCGCCTGGGTCCTGTCAACTCCTCGGATAGGTCAGGGCTGCTGCCACCCTCAGCCAGAATGGCTGAATCTTTGGAGGCCATGGTCAGCTTTTTCACCTGACTGGTGCTGGATGAACGAATGCTAAACAGGGTAAAATAAATAGTTTGTACAGTTATTTTTATTATAGATTACTATGGTTTTACATTGACCCTGAAGCATAAACCACAACAGCATATAACAAAACAAGATGACAAACTTTATCATACTTATCTGAACCCTATAAATTAAATCAAGTTTAATTTACTTCTAACATCTAAACCAACAACTTGTCTATTAAAATCAACCCAAAATAGAGTTTTTAAGGAAGCTTTTGCTCAAGTTAACATTTCCATATTAATACATATTAATATATCTTTGTTAACCAGCTACATACCACAAGCTCTTAATGTAGCAGTATATTCATTCTCTGTTTATAGAAAAGTCCACTCTTGATCCAGATGTTTTAGCTTAAAGCCCTTAATTTCGGCTGCTGCTATCACTATGGTGTAGAGTTCAGCAGGGTGACAGCCGCAGGGATGAACCTGCTGGTCCGGGAACGGAGGACCCTGTAGTGCCTCCCAGAAGGGAGGAGGGCAAACAGTCTGTGGCTGGGGTGTGGGCTGTCCTTGACAATGCTGCACGCTCTCCGCAGACATCTCTTGCTCTGGACAGCTGCAATGGTGGGGTGAGGAACCAGTGATGCGTTGGGCAGTTTTCACCACCCTCTGCAGTGATTTCCGGTCCGCAACAGAGCAGCTGCCATACCACACTGAGATGCAGTTGGTGAGGATGCTCTCGATGGTGCAGCGGTAGAAATTCACCAGAATCTGCGGAGACAGATGGGCCTCTTCAGTCTCAGGAAGAAGAGTCGCTGGTGTGATTTCTTGACCAGGGTTGAGGTGTTGAGGGTCCAAGAGAGGTCCTCAGAGATGTGGACACCCAGGAACTTGAAGCTGGTGAAACGCTCACATTCCGTCCCGTTGATATGGATGGGGGTGTGTGTGCCACCTTTCTTCCTGAAGTCCACAATGAGCTCTTTGGCCTTCTTGGTGTTGAGAGCCAGGTTGTTATCAGCGCACCAGTCCGTCAGATGCTGGACCTCTTCTCTGTAGGCTGACTCATCGATTGCTGATGAGGCAAATCACCATTGTAGCGTCTGCAAACTTGACAAAGGTCCATGTACAGGTGTGCAGTCATAGGTGAAGAGGGAGTAGAGGAGAGGACTTAGCACACAGCCCTGTGGCACGCTGGTGTTCATGGAGGTGGTTATAAAGCACGTGGGGACAGCTGCTTGGGCCAGTGACAGGTTGAATATGTCAGTCAAGACCTCAGCTAGGTGCCCATCACAGGCCCTGAGCACGCCATCAGGGCCAGCAGCCCTACGTACATTGACCCTGCTCAGTGCAGCACCCATGTCGATGGAGGAGAGTGTGAGGGGCTGGTGGTCTGTAGTGAGCACAGCCTTGATAGCCGCCTCCTGGTTGTCCCTGTTGAAGCATAAGAGCTGTTAAGCTCGTCAGGGAATGAGGCATCACTGTTTTGGGGGGTGGTGTTGGTGGGTTTGTAGTCAGTTAAAGCCTGGATGCCTTGCCACATACATCGGGGGCTGAGTTGTTCTTGAAGTGCTCCTCAATCCTTAGCGTGTGGCAGTGCTTGGCCTTCTTGATGCCCCTCTTCAGGTCAGCCCTGGATGAACTGTAGGCCTGAGCATCACCTGATCTGAAAGCGATGTCTTGTGCCTTCAGCAGTAGGCGGACCTTTTTGTTCATCCATGGCTTCTGTTTAGGGAATGTAGGGATACGTTTGAGGGTGGTGACACTGTTGATGTTGGTGTTGATGAAGTCCAGAGCAGAAGAGGCATAGGAGTCGATGTCCGTGTGGGAGTTCAGTGTGGCCTGAACGGCAAACGCCCTCCAGTCTCTGCGTTCGAACCGGAGTTGAGGTGCAGTGTCTGCTCCCTCTGGCCACACTTTCAATCAATCAATCAATTCAATTTTATTTGTACAGTCCATATTCACAAATTACTATTCGTCTCATAGGGCTTTCACAGGGTGTGACATCCTCTGTCCTTAACCCTCAGCAAGAGTAAGGAAAACTTTAACTCTCCTCACTCTGGGCTTCACACGTATGATGAGTGGTATGTATTTGGGGAGTAGGAACAAAGAGAGGTGGTAAGACTGTCCTAGGTGGGGGAGGGGGACGGCTTTGTAAGTCTTGACTCCTCTCGTTGCACAGGAGACATGTTGGTGGAATTTGGGGAGTACAGTCTTCAGGCTGGAGTGGTTGAAGTCACCCGCAACAATAAAGGATGCCTCCGGGTGTGATGTCTGACATTAGCTAATGGCAGCATGCAGTTCTTTAATTGCCAGCTTAGCATTAGCATCAGGGGGGATATAGGCTGCAGTCACAACAGTAGATGTAAACTCTCTGGGCAGATAGAACGGTCTGCACTTAACCATGATATATTCCAGGTAACAAGGGCAGTGACTCTTAATGATGACAGTGTCCATGCACCAAAATTTGTTCACATAGATTCACAGGCCCCCACCTCTGGTCTCACCGGAGACATCAGCTGTTCTATCCGCCCGGAGGAGGTAGTGTCCCCTTAGCTCGACGACGCTATCGGGAACGCTGCTGTTGAGCCATGTTTCTGTGAAAATCATGATGTTGCAGTCCATAATCCATTTGTGTGTGGTGATCCGCAGGCACAGCTCATCCATTTGTTCGCCAGAGACCGAACATGGGGGAGGAAAAGGTATACTTTGATAGTATTAGTTTGTTGGAAAACTTTAAATCTAGATTTAGAATACATCACAGCACAGTTAAAAATGATTAATATCCTTTTTATGGCATCCAATTATGGACTTGTGTCTATACCAGTCCTGCTGGATCTTAGTGTTGCATTTGACTCCATAGATCATAAGATAATATAACAGAGACTGGAAAAACATGTAGGGATTAAAAGAACAGCACTAGGCTGGTTTCAGTAAAAGTAATCAAATATATTTTACTTTGTTAATGTTAACAATGACTCCTCCATGAACACAAAATCATCGTCATGGATTACCACAACGTTCCGTCCTTGGACCGATACAGCATAATCGGAAAGCACCACATACACTTCCATTGTTACGCAGATGACACCCAGCTGTACATATCTATGAGGACTGATTGACCTAATCACTTGGTTTAACTTCAGGAATGTCTTAAAAACCTCAAGTCCCGGATGATTCAGAAAAAACTGAGGTCGTTTTTATTGGCCCTAAACATCTCCAGATGAAAACCAGATGGTCATCTTTGATGGTATTAGTTTGGCCCCCAGCTCCAATGTGAGGAACCTGGGACAAACTCTGGCCAAAAACCACCAAGTTTATTAACTTGGGCAATGTATGGAGAGTCGGAGGAGATGGCGGGGCGGGATGGGTTCCTTATTCGAATTCGACTGCACACAGAGCGGACCACAGAGACCCAGAGAGGCATAGTAAATTACTGACAAAGCTGGTAAAAACTGTAACAAATATTTTTTTACGGCCCAAACTTGTAAGAAAGACCCAAAATAAACACTATGAGCAGACTACTTTATTACTATAACCGCATTAGCTTTTGTATAGGAACGATTCTGTCCCAAGCATTTGATCCATATAAATGGTCGACCATTATATCCGTGATGACTATATCCAGTTTCCTCTATACAGTTAATAGGATTGCTTGATGTGTTATCCAGAATGGGTGTGATGAACTTAGAACAAGGCTTTCAAATGAGTTTGAGTTTAGTTAAGGATTAATTGATGGAGGTGGAATCCCCATGAAATTATTTAATCGCCTCAAAGAAAGACATTTAGATCTCTGCACAGAATGACAGGGCACATTTTTGTATTTTTCAGTTTTTTTGCTTTATTTGGATAGTACAGAGTTATGTGTGTGAAAGTGGTGTTAGGGTTAGTGACCAGAAGCGAAACCCGGGCCACTACAGAGAGAGGCTTAAAAACTCTGTACATGGACCGACAGCTCTACCAGGAGAGCCACATGGCGCCCAAAGCGGACATTTTTTGATGAATGGATCAGCTTGTGGAGAGCTAGGAAATCCCCAAGTTGACAGTATTGAAAGTTTCTTTTTCACTAGTGCAGTCTTGTCAAACAATGATTTGACATTGACTGAGTTGTTTCAGTTGGTTGCTAAAAGGAAAAATGTGTGACAATAATAAAGAAATGCACTAATGACAATTTGATGATAGTGTTATTGGCAGTAATAGTAGTATTTGTGGGCAGGCCAGGCATATTGTATATCTAAACAATATATCTCAATCCATAATGTGGGCGCAGATGTCAAGTAAGTAAATGTATTGACATCTGCGTATTACGGTAAGCGTGCTGCGTCATTTCCTGTTTTCTTGCCACTGGTGGTGGTCGCTCTGCGAATTAGCTCCGCTGCTAAACACAATTGTTTCTCTGTAGCACTACGGCTAAAATCACCGGTCTGTAGTTAAACACTCGCACATACCAACCCTTATTCTATCGTGCTTAGTGATTCTGTGTTCTGTCTGAGCTCACCCTCGTAGCTCTATAGCAGCGATGTCTTCTCTCTCTCCCTGTTGCTCCACTGCTCTCTCTTGCTCCGAGTGTCTAGTGTTT